>PVIR01023779.1:0-26673 GCA_004026965.1 Petromus typicus
TTAGACCTCACAAAATGAAAGACTCAATCAAAAAACGAGCAACTAAAATGACAAATGATCAATAAATAAATGAAAACATGTTCAACATCTCTGGTCATTAGATAATACAAGTTAAAACAGTATAGACATTGTACCTTATTCCAGAAAGAATGGCCATCCTCAAGAAATCACATAAGAACTAATGTTGGGAAGGCTTTGAGAGAAAAGGAACATTGTTGGTGGAACAGAGATTTCTCAAAACACTGAAAACATATATTCATTCCATCTGACCCAGCTATTTCTCCCCTTCTATTTATCTTCCTGAAAGTATCAAAGATATCATATTACACAGATACACTGCTATGTTTATAGCAGTACAACCAAATAGCTAAAAGTTGGAAAAGGTCTATTTGTCCATCAACAGATGAATGGATAAATTAAATGTGATATTTATACACAATGGAGCATTTCTCTGCCATAAAGAAGGAAAATTTCAGTCATCTATAGGAATACAGATACATCTTGAGACCATAATTTTTTTTTTGTTTGAGACAGGGTATCACTATGTAGTTCAGCCTGGCCTTGAACTCACTATGTAGCCCAGGCAATTCTCCTGCTTTGCCTCCAAGATGCTGGGATTACAGGTATGTACCATCAAACCTGCTGAGACCATAATTCTAAGTGAACAAAATCAGACAACTAGCCTAAATATCACATAATTTTATTTATATACACATATAAACAAAAACCAGTATGCTAAGATAGAAAAAAAATAACTCAATAAAAAAGTGCACAAATAAACTAAAAACTTCTCAAAATAAAAAATTCAAATGGCCAAATTGTGTATGAAAAAAAATTCAACATTTTTGGCCATCGGAAAAATGCAAATTAAACTACACTGAAAATGTGGTATTTACACACAATGGAATACTACTCTGCCACTGAAGAGTCATTTGTAGGAATCACTGAGTCATGCACAGGAAAATGGATGCACCTTGAGACCATAATGTTACATAAAATGAATCAAACACACAAACTTAAATATCACCTGATCTCTCTTGTATGAGAAATTCAAAGTATAAATAGAGAGGAAAATAAAAGACAGATAACAGAAGGTAAGGAGATAGATCTTTCTCAGAAGGGAGAGGAATTAAGAGATAAGAGGAGGCTGGGTGTGGTGGCTCACGCCTGCAACCCCAGCACACAGGAGGCAGAGGCAGGAGGGTTGCTGTGGGTTCAAGGCGGAGCCCAGAGCCAGCCTGAACTACAAAGGAGGGGAAAGGAAAGGGAAAGAAAAAGAATGAAAAAAAAAGATGTTATGTACATTATACATTGGAAATGTGTAGAAAAAAGGAAGGGGGCTAAGATGATGGAGGGGAGGGGAAGAAAATAGAGATATAAAAAATGAATTAAGATATATTACATATTCGTATCATTTTCCAACATGGAATATAAATATGTACTACAAATGTACCACACTGAGCTTCTATCTTGCTATAATTAGAATGGTTATCAGCAAGAATATAAGAACAAAATATGCTAGGGAGGGTGGGGGAGCTTGTTCACTCTTGGTAAAATATAAATTAACACAACCATTACGGGAAACTATATATAGACTCTGCAAAAGAGTAAACATAGAAACACCATTTGAGTGTATGCCTATAATTCCAGCACTTGGGAGGGAGGCTGAGGCAGGAGGACTGCTATGATTTGAGGCTGGTCTGGGCTACAATAGTGAGTGCAAGACCAGCCTAAATTACAGATAGAGATTCTGTCCCCAAAACAAAAGCAAAAAGAAAAAACTATATTTGAGCCAGTTACACCACTTGAGTATATTCCCATTGCCTGCGATAATGATACATATATAGCCATATTTACAGCAGCATAATTCACAATAGCTAAACTATGTTTGTTTATATGAGGAATCTAAAAACTACACAAATTAATAAATAATTAAAACAAAGGAGAAGACAGGAAATCAGGAGTTAATTTCTGCAGATGATGAAGGTAGCAGGGTTGAATTTAAGATATACTCAAAATATATATTAACTTCCCAAAATAAATCCCATTACCATGTAATATCAATATTAACTAAATTTTAAAAAAGGATAAATATTGAGTAAGAAAACAGTCTGATTAAAAAATGGGCCAAAGCAATGAAACAGACCTGAGGATCAATGGAACAGAAATGCATCAGAAAATGCAGAAACAACTCCAGACATAGTCAGTGACCTCATCTTTGACAAAGAAGCCAAACATCCATACTGCACAAAGAAACACTCTCTTTAATAAACAGCACTTGAATAACTGGGTTTCATTTTACCAAAGATTCATACTAGATCCATACCTCTCACTTTGCACTAAATTAAAATCAAAATGGATCAAGGATCTAAATATTAATAGAAGCCGAGGATTTAGCTCAGTGGTTTTGGCATCTGCCTGGCAAGTGCAAGGTCCCAATTCAATCCCTGGTAACCACATACCACAAAGCTGGGCACGGTGGCTCATACCTGTAATCCCAGCACTCAAGGCAGAGGCAGGGGGATTGCTGTAAGTCTGAGGCTGGCCTGGGCTACATAGTGAGCTCAGGGCCAGACTGAAATACAAAGCGAGACCCTGTCTCCAAAAAAAAAAAAAAAATTGAAACACTAAACCTGCTAGAAGATAGGTGAGGCAGAACTCTTGAAGACATTGATGTAATGAAAAGACTTTATGAACAAAACCTCAGTTGCATGGGAACTAGCACAAAGAATCAACAACTGGGATCTCATGTTATTAGAAAGCTTCCGCACAGCATAAGAAACCACCAAGAGAATGAAGAAACAACCCATTATGTTAAAAAAATTTTTTATCAGCTAAAAGGTTTACTACCTAGAATATATAAAGAACTTTAAAAAAATCAGAATGCCTTAAATTTAAAAGAGCCAATGCAAAAATGTACATCTGAAATAAACAGATCTTTCTCTAACAAAGAAATAGAAGTAGCAAATAAACATGAAAAAATGTTCATCACGGGCTGGGGATTTAGCTCTGTGGTTCTGGTGCCTGCCTAGCAAGTGCAAGAGCCTGGGTTTAATCCTGGTAACCACATACAACAATGCGTGGTGACTCATGCCTACCAGCAATCAGAACCACATACCACACTGCTAGGCGTAGTGGCTCACAACTATGATCCCAGCACTCAGAGGCAGAGAGAATTGCTGAGTTCAAGACTGAGTTCAGGACCAGCTTAAACTATAAAGTGAGACCTTGTCTCAAAAAAAAAAAAAGTTCATCATTATTGGTCACTGGAGAGATGCAAATAAAAACAATGCTGATATTCCACCTTACCCAAGAAAGAATGGCTGCTATCAAGAAACCAGCTAACAACAAATGCTGGCAAGAATGTGAGGAGAAAGGAACCCTTTTCCACTGTTGGTGGGAATGTATACTAGTGTAACCACTATGGAAATCAGTGTGGAGATTCCTCAAAAATTAAGACTGGAGATCCCATTTTACCCAGGTATTTCCCTTTTGGTATCTTCCTGAAATAATTAAAAGCATCATACCACAGTGATATATGCACACCCATGTTTATAGCAGAACACTTCATAATAGCTAAATCTTGGAAACAGCCCAAATGTCCATCAACTGGATAAAGAAGATGTGGGGTTTTTTTTGTTTTTGTTTTTAAATAAGTGGAGTACCACTCAGCCACAGAAAATGATAAACTAGAGACTTTTATAGCTAAATTGATGTACATTTGAGACCATACTCTTAACTGACATAAACAGGACAGATGTGTAAACACCAAAGAGTTTCTCTGCTCTGAGAAACTGAAAGTATAAATGAGGACCAAAATGTAGAATAGATAACATGAAACAGTAAGAAAAGGTTCAAAGGGGAATGGGCACAAGGTGGGGGGTAAGGGAAAGAAAAAATAGAAGAAAAGAAGGAAAAAGTATAAGCAAAACTTCTGTGAACAGGCAAGAGTAAAAGGGAAAGAAAGAGAAAGGGGGAAAAAAAAAAACAAGAACTAAGATATATCATGTACAGGTACTAATTCCCAATGATGAATGTGATCATAATGTATACCTAAAATGTACCAATAAATTTAATTTTAAAAATTGGCCAAAGACTTTGACAACTCAAAGCTATAGAGATGGCAAGAAAGCATATGAAAAAAAATGCTTGACATCAGGTTACCAAGGAAATCATAATTAACACAACAAAGAGATCTCATTCCACGCCTATTATATGAACAAAATCAGAAAACTAAAACAAATGCTGGTGAAGACACAGCAATGGGGAATGTAGCTCACTGCTGATTGTGATGCAACACAGCACACACACTTTGGAAGACAGTGTGGCAGTTACTTACAAAAGTCAATGTATTCCCTTATATCTAATCCAGCAAGGACGCTCCTTAGTATTTAACCAAAGAAGCTGAAAACTTAAGTTCACACAAAAACCTATAAGTGGCTATTTACAGCAGCTTTTGACACAACTGCCAAAACTGGGAAGCAATTAAGATACCCTGCATAGCTAAATGTATAAACTTATGCATTTAGACAATGGAATATTGCTCAAAGACAAAAGAAAACAAACTATCATGCCATAAATGTGTGGAGAAGCCTTAAATGTGAATCACTACATGAACAAAGCTAATACTGTACAATTACAACTAGAGCAAGACATCCTGGGGAGAGCAACAGTTTGAACACAGTAGAAGGATTAGAAGTAGTTGTCAGAGGCAAGGAGGTAGAGAGGAACAAACATGAAAAGCACAGAAGATTTTAGGGACAATGAAGAAATACATGTATGTGAGTGTGTATTTTATTTATAGGTGCTGTAGAATTACTAGTGATCAGATTTGTAGTCAAAGGACAGGAACTGCCACCTCTTAAAATAGCACCGAAAATAAGACCATACAACATTCATTTAAAAAAACAGTAATAGCAAAAGAGGCCATTAAAATGGAGAAGTAACAGATATGACAGTAATAAAAAAAATACAGTGAAATTGTTTGCTCTGGTGGGATTCAGTCATCAGTTAAGGTTGACAGAAGGTGTGTTTTGAGGTGAGCCGTAAATCACGGTTCATTAACAATTTGGATCTGCACCACAGGGCTGCTCCAGATTCCAACACGCCACCACTAGAAATGAAGGTTCTCAAGGCAAGGTTCAGAGTTCTCAGTGGAAGTCACCTAGTTCTTATCATGTGAATAAGGCACCTGAATCAAGACCCAACATCAAGATGAGGCTGATTGCATTTCTTACCCTGATGGCATTAGTTGAGCTTAGTTTATACCCCAGGAAACTGTGGCAAACTCTGAATACTATAACAACTTATTATTTAACAAATCAGGTGCATAGAAAATGACCCAAGAAAGGACAATTTCATTCTCCATCACACATCACTTTTACTACAGGAAATTAGGAAAAACAGTTACAGCCAGACATGACAGCACACACCCATAATCTCTAGAGACCCAGACAGGAGAATCGTTATGAGTCTGAGGCCAGCCTGACTACACAGAGGTACTCTGTCTCAAGAAAACAAAATAACACCAAAATGACAGTGTATCTTCACTGTGCAACTTCTGGCTCTCCCTTAAAGTCAAAGTGAGCACGAAAGGTAAATTTTTCAACTGCTTCAGGACAGGGAGGCATAAATAAAGATACAAGAAGAAACTTGAGAAATGCTTTTGAAAGCAATAAGAATTATGGGATTAAATGTGTTCAAAGTGAAGGGGTATTTAGAGCAAGTTAGTCAATGTGTCTTTTACTATAATAAGGTTTGTTTTAAAATGTAAAAATATATTTTTTTAATCATACCACATAGATAGGCAATCACTATAAAACATTTACTTAAGATGTTTAAGGCCAGCCTGGACTAAATAGGTTCAATATCTTCTCAAAAAACAACAAAAAAATAAAAACAAAAACAAAAACAACAAAAAAAACCTCAATAACAACAACAACAAAAAGGGACTCTACAGTCTAGGGAAGCATTTAACCCCTCTGCATATAGCTTCAATAGAAACATATTTTTACAAAATAAAAATAAGAGTCTATTCACAAATGGAAGAGACAAATAAATGGTTATGGAGGCAGATGAGATGGCTCATGTCCGTAATCCCAGCCCATGGGAGGCTGGCGCAGGAGGACTGCTTTGTGTTTAAAGCTAGCCTGGGCAACATAATGAGTTCAGGGCCACCTGAACTACAAAGCAAGACTCTGTCTCAAAAAAACCAAAATAAATAAATAAAACAAATGGATATAGAGAGATGTACTTTTGAATGATGTTATGAAACAGAAAAGTGTAGTGAGTTAGATATTAGGGCTTTACTTATTAGGATATTTTAGAGAATAATAATTCACTGAAGAAATACTATTCACTAGGCCTATAAACAGATAAGAATTTACTTACAAGTGACTAAAATTTTCAAATACATTTGTAAAAAACCAAGTAAAATTGAAGAGTCTAGCTTGATTCAATAACAAACTGCAGTTCTCAACCTATGTATTTCAGAGTAATGTGCCATGGAAAAGAAAACATGGAATGAATAGTTAAGACCTTCCATGTGAGGGCCAATGAGAAAGGAAGACAGTATAGTGAGACTTTTCTATGACTTGAGGAAATTTAGGATTAAGAGCAAGAAAGACTACAAGAAAGATAGGTAGGGGGCCCAGAGGATAGTGGTTCCAAGTGTCTGCCTGGCAAGCACAAGGTCCTGAGTTCAATCTCCGATTCCATACACCACAATGCTGGGTGTGGTGGCTCGCACCTGTAATCCCAGCACTTGGGAGGCAGAGGCAGGAAGACTGCTGAGCTTGAAGGTGGCCTAAACTACACAGCAAGTTCAGGGCAATCCTAAACTACAAAGCAAGACTCTGTCTCAAAAAAAGAAAAAGAAAGATAAGTAGGAAATAGGGAATCTAAAAAAAAGATATAGTGTGAAGTTTGAAAAGATGGATTAATTTATTAAAAGAGCAAAAATTAGCGTTCAGGCTAGCATCACCATAAAATATCTTTTTTATTTCACAGAGAAACAAATTCTTATACCAGCTAGCAAAACTTTAGCACCTATTTAAAACCAATTGATGATACAATGGACTGGCCTCCAACCCTAAACTCTGCCTCAAACACTCAGCTTTTCCTTGGGACCACTAGATATGAAGTCATTATGGCACACAGAAAGCAAGAGCAGCTCAATTCCATAAAGATGTTCTTGGGATACACAAGACCAGCCTGAAAGACAAAGCAAGACTTAGGCCTGAGATTTAGCTCAGTGGTTCCAGCGTACTAAAGAGGAGGGGCGGTGGGGAGGGAAGCTGTTATGAGGTGCAAGTGTGCAGAGGGCTTGAGCCAAGGGCGGTCGAATGCCTTCACTGAAATAAGGACCAGAAGATTAAAGACCATTTGGTTTTGGGAAGTCTAAGACTCTGAGGAATCATGATACTAACCCTACTCAAACATGAAAAATATGGGAAAAATAAAAGAAAGAAGACTAATATCCACCAATCTCCATTCATTCATAGAAGATACTGCACTGCCCTTTATACTTAATTACACAGAATCCTGTGTAAATCACGGTCACAACAGCAGGGCCTCCTGAAGGACCGCCGAGCTGTCTCCCGACTCCTCAGGTAATCTCTGAGAGGCCGAGCAGCAGGGAGCTGGCATGGCACACCCTCCTCGGGCTCAGCTGGGAGCACCCTGCAGCCTCAGAGGGGTGGCTCCAGCTGCAACTGCTGCTGTCCTGTGCGCCTCTAAGTTGAGAGCACCTCCAGACAAAGGGGGTAAAGGAGAAAGGTGAGATCAACAGAGAGCCCCTGTTACGCTTGTGTCTCAATGCCCCCAAAGCCCCAGGTTGTCATGGGCATGGTGGAGTTCTTCCTCAGATTTGGCTGGATCTGGGGTGTGTGAGGCAGGATGAAGGGTGCCCCACCTGGCTGTGGCTGGCACCACCCTGAAGGTGGCAGCTGGATGGAATATAAAGGCAGACTCAGCTGCCTGCTCAGCAGTTTCCTCTGCTGTGCCACCTGCCTTGGAGCCAGTCAACTATGAAACCTCTACTCACTGTCAGCCAAGTAAACCTTTCCTGCTCTAACTGGGTGTCAGGTCTTTCTCTCAGCAATGAGAAAAGCAACTAAGCAACCTTTTTCTCTCTTCTTCCTCTGACTGATTATTTTCTAGTAGTGGCAATGCCTCCCTGATTTCCCATGCTGTGGAAAAGCTAAGTTTGAACTAAAAATGATTGTTAAACTATTATAATTTTGTTAGCATCATGCTCTAATCAGGTGAGCCAAGTGGTAGAAACATGAGTAACTGGAAAGTTTAGGGCAAAGGGCAATCATCCTTATTTGGTTTTGATATAGCTCAAACACTTTAATCTTAGTAGCATAACTAAATAGATTACAAAGATGAATACAAGCGAGCATTGTAGTCAGGTTATACAAGACTAGACTAACATCAGAAAAGAAAGTATTTACCCCTGTAGTAGAGCAAATCCCCAATGTAGGAAAGATTTCCACTCCAGGAGAATGGAAGTCAGATTTGTTCCTAAGTCCAGTCGAGAGAGACAAATCTTCACTGTGTACTGCTGTGTGCATCCTAGCACTTCCCCTACATCTCCTCTGCCCTCTCCTGGCTTCCAACACCCTGGCTCTGCCTGCGCATGTGCTGTGGTGCACTGCTGCCCTGCACAGTGACACATGACAGGAGAGCCATGACCCATGTCCAGTGGACACAGAGCCGCTTCACCAACGGTTCACATCTAGGAGTGTTCTCAATGTGATGTCCATTCCTGTGAAAGTTTGCAACTGGAATGCTCGTAAGTCAGGACTTACCATAAAATACAGGGATTTGAGTTAGTACTCAGGACTTACTTCAAAAATGACTGGGACCAGTAAGAATTATCCTGAATTGAAGTTAACAGGAATCCATAAGGATGCTTTTTTGGTTTTTGTTTTTATTTTTTAAGTTTTTGTTGTTTTGAGACAGGGTCTGGCTTTGTAGTTCAGGCTGGCCCTGAGCTCACTATGTAGCCCAGGCGAGCCTGGAACTCACAGCAATCTTTCTGCCTCTGCCTCCCAACTGCTGAGATGACAGGTGTGAGCCACCATGCCCGGCTCTTGGATGCTATTATTTTAACTGATCCTATTGTACAATTAAAAGCAGCTTCTTAAAGTGAATCAAGGGTGTTTAACATCCAAAGACATGAGTGGAAACATGTCAAAGGTATACTATGCTTGTTTAGTGTATTTAAGTGACAAATTTTACCACAGCAGGATTGAGAGGACTTTTTAAAAAAGTATTTGTTTTCTTAGAACATGTTTCCAATACAGAATAGTGATGCTCATTAGCACAACATCTGCTAAAAGCAGAGTGGTCTTCACTCATCCCTACTAACCATAAAAAGGAATTTTCAAAGTCCAGTGAACCTGGGTCACTACACACTGAAATTATTACTAACTAGCGATGAAATTTTCAACAAAAAAGTGCTAAGCATATTTATAACTTCTCTGACACCAGAGTATTCAATAAGCAGAAAATATCATGGAGGATCAAGATAATAATGAATTTCTATGCAAATTATAAAATGCACAGAGAGCTTACCTTGTAATTTTTTCAAAACGGCAACCTCCATTTTCAGGACTTGCTTTGGCTGTTGAGCTGATTCCACCTTCAGTGCGACGTTTTCCCTGGTGAGCATGTCCAAGGCATCGTAAATTTCTCCAAAGCCCCCACCCCCAATCTTTCTCAACTGCACAGAAAATAAGAACACACTTAAAATTATGAGAGGATTCTACATGAGAATCAGTTCACTTCTCACATTTAGAACACAACAATTTTGCTTATCCCTGGTTTTTTTGGTATTGGAGATCAAATCTGGGTGCACTTTACCACTCAGCTACCTCCTCAGCCCTCTATTTATTTTGAGACAGGTTCTTATTAAACTGACAACATGGGACTCAAATTTGCAATCTTCCTGCTGGGACTACTAGCATGAGACATTAAACCTAAGGTTATTGCTCCTATCTGATAATAAAATATTTCAGAAGCCAAAAACGGTGGCACTCAACTGTGATCCCAGCACTTGGGATTTCTGTGAGTTCAAGGCCAGCCTGAACTGCAAAGAGAGGCCTAGTCTCAAAAAGTCAAAACAGCCAGGCATGGTGTCTCACGCCTATAATCCCAGCACTTGGGAGGCAGAGGCAGGAGGACTGTCTCGAGTTTGAGGCCAGCCTGGGCTACATAGTGAGTTCAGGGCCAGCCTGAACTACAAAGCAGGACCCTGTCTCAAAAAATAAAACTAAAAAAAAAAAAAGCCAAAACAAAACAGAAATCAATTAATTAATTAAAATATTTCAACACTGTTAAATGAACAGTTAAATGTATACAGCAAGAAGAAAACAAATGTCTGGAAATAGCACCATATTGTTCCCAAAAGTCTGTCTATAAAGAGTAATGAAATTATTTATTTACATACAATTTTAAAATGTGATCGATAGTCAGCATCAGAAATGTTACATGTACACAAAAATACAATATCCAAAAGAATCACTTCACACAAATGTCACTCAAATCGGATTTGTTGTTTTCATTCTTTTTGTTTTGCACTTTTTTTTTTAACAAGTACGCCCTCTGGCAATCATGAGAGATTCTACATTTTTTTTTCTTTTTTAAATGTTTTTTGAGACAGGGTCTCGCTTTGTGGTTCGGGCTGGCCCTGAGCTCAGCCTCAAACTCACATCACAGCAATCCTCCTCCTGCCTCTGCCTCTGCCTCCCAAGTGCTGGGATTATAGGCGGGAGCCACTACACCCGGCGCTGTGGTATGTGGTACTGGTTGCTGCTGGGCGTGAGTCTCCACGCCAAGTATGGTATGTGATTACCGGGGATCGAACCTGGGTCCTTGCGCTTGCAAGACAGGCGCCGGAAACACTGAGCTAATTCCCCGGCCCTGCACTTTTTTTTTTGAGACAGGGTATCACTCTGCAGTTCAGGCCATGCTTGAACTTACTATGTAGCTTAGGCTGGCCTCTAACCCACAGACAACCTTCTGCCTCAGCCTCCCGAGTGCTGGGATTACAGGCATGCATGTTGTTTTCATTCTAAAATGGTTATTGGCAGACCTTTTAAACTGTGGACTCCTTTCCAACTGAAATCATCTTTGCAACCAGTCTGGCAGATGTAAACATGGAGGATAAGGAGCCAGCACTCTTCCCTCTCACCACATGCTCTCTGGGCGCAACCAAGGGCCTCCCAGAGCAGGAAGAGAACTGCTCTGAACTGCCCAGGCCTCCCTGCACATCCACACACGGAAGCTGGGCTGTATTCACTGTAACTACTTTCATCAAACAGTTAGTATTCTTCCTGCTAAAATGTTTGTTTAATGGGGGAACATCGATAGCTTTGTCTATTATGAACAAGTTCTGAACAGCTAGTGACAACAGCACTGGGATGGGCAATACACTCGGGGTAAGATACAGCAAAAAATCACTGCAATTTTCTTTGGGGTTTTTTGGCTTTTATTTTGAGACACAGTCTTACTAAATTGCTCAAGCTGGGCTAAAATTTAAGATCCTATTGCCTCAGCTTTTCAAAGTACTGGGATTAAAGTGTACACCATCACACCCCATAAGAAATCAGTCTAACTCCACTTCCTGATGACAGGTCATCTTCATCTTAGTATATTATCAAACACACAGAATGTAATAAAATGTAGGAGGTCATCAGCAGAGAGGCAAAGAGTCCTAAATCCTAGGCTCCCTAGAAACCCCAGCTTAATTCTTTCTTCTCCACTGTAATCTCACTGATTACTATATCCAGACTGGTTTGTAACCAAATCACCTATTTAATCAATCAAATAATCCTGTCTATCAGGTCATATCTGACATATTATTTACATAGTTCTATTGATTTTTAACTCACATTACTTAAGTTCCATGGTCAATTTCCTACTCCACTAGAGGGAGTACTGTCTTCAAAGACAAGACCACTTGTCCTATTTTCCTTCCGTCTTCACAACATTTGGTAAAATGCTAATTTCATAATTATTGCTTCACTTTAATTGTTTTGTACATGTGAGGCATAATTGTTCTTTATTTTTGTTTGGTGTAGAGAATACTGTGAGGGGCTGGGTATTTAGCCCAGTGGCACCACGCCAGCTTGGCAAGCTCAAAGTCCTTGGCACCAAAAAAAAGAAAGAAAGAAAGAATATTATCATGATTTACAGAATGAACTTGGAATTAATAAATTCCAGAACTATCTAGTTAAGTATAATTTGGGGGGGGGTCATAATGGACTCCCCCCCCCCAACACTTTCCCTAGAGCACTGGGGATCCAACTCAAGGCTTACATATGCCAGGCAAGAACTATACTACTGAGCTATATCCTCAGCCGTTTTTTTGTTGTTGTTGTTGTTGTTTTTGAGACAGGGTCTCGCTTTGTAGTTTAGGCTGGCCCTGAGCTCAGCCTCAAACTCACATCACAGCAAACCTCCTGCCTCTGCTCCCAAGTGCTGGGATTACAGGCGTGAGCCACCATGCCCAGAACTGTGATATGTGGTACTGATTGCTGCTGGGTGCGAGTTTCCACACTCAGTATTGTATGTGGTTAACCAGGGGATCAAACCCAGGTCCTTGTGCTTGCAAGGCAGGTGCCAGAACCACTGAGCTAAATCCCTGGCCCAAGTCTTTTTATTTTCGAGACAGAATTACACTACATTTCCCAAGGAATTTGAGACCCTCTTGCTTCAGTTTCCCAAGTTGCTGGAATCATAGGTGTGTCCACCGTGTTGCAAAAACTCATAAATAAGATGGATACAGGGACATGTGTCTATAGTCTCAGCTAATCAGGGCTGCAGCAGGAGAACCACTTGCACCCAGAAATTTGGGGCCAAATTGTAAAACACAGCAAACCCTTACCTATAGGCATATGCCTGTAAACCTAGCACTAAGGAGAATGAGGCAGGAGGATTGCTGTATGTTCAAGGCCAGCCTGGGCTACATAGAGCGTTCGAGGCCAGCCTGAACTACAAAATAAAATAAAACAACACAACAACAAAAAAGCACACACACACAACAAAAAAGGTATCAAAATAACTGAAACATACTACCAAAGGAATGTCCTTCTAATTATAGGTTGCAGAGAGATGGTTTATTGTCTAACTTCAAACAACAACCTTACCAAATGGCAGAATAAAATACATAAGCTGGAGCAAATAACTGTGCTTCATAGTCTATTCTGACACCATTTGAACACCAGAAACATTAATTTTTTTATTAGTTTGACAAAGCCCTAAGACAAGGCAATGTTTCCTAGGTGAAGAAACAGAAGCAGTTTATTATTACAGGGTACACAAATTAAGAAATAAAGGTGGGGTTGTGGCACAGTGTATTTTCCAACAATGGTCACCATAATTTGCCATCCCTATTCTTCAACTGTGAAAACACCCTTTCCCTTGCAGAACGAAGTGTGACCTTGCCCCTCTCCCATCAAAAGGCAGAGTCTGTTTTCCCTTCACATTAAATCTGGGCCAATCTTGTGACTGTTTAAGAAGAAGAACAGAAGAACATTCAGTGTGCATTCTTTGAGGAGCACTGAACCTGCCTGGCAGTTTCTGCTGCCCAACTATGGAAAGCAAGCTGCCATATGAAAAGTGCAATCATCCCGAGAAGTCACACCCTAGGACATTCCCTAGAAAGAAGCCACTAAACTTGGGCAACTGAGCGCACAAAGTTCCAGGAAGGGGAGTATAGAAGGCATTTGGGAAAGGGTTTCCAACCCAGCCAATGCTGCTATGCCACAAAGGTCAGAGGCAAATCACCCAGGCTAAGTTAGTCCTGATTTTTAGTTCACAAAAACTATGAATAAAATAAAGCAATTGTTTTAAGCCGCTGTTCTGACATGGCTTGTTACATAACAATAGATAACTTATGTGTCACTCTTAATAACTTGCCTAAGATTTCTTATTAAAAATGCTCTTCTGAGGGGCCAAATATTTAGCTCAGTGGTTCCAGAGCCTGCCTCACAAGCACAAGGTCCCAAGTTCAATCTTCTGGTACCAAAATCCATCCTCCAATCTGAGGGAGCTCTAATTACAAAGACAAGGGTGCTGTGGCAGGCAGACCTCTACTTGTCACCTTTCATATTTCCATAAAGAACAGTCAGCTTTTACCACAGAACTTACAAGATGCCCTCATCACATTACCTTCATATCTGGCCTACATAAAGTGCTAACACTTTCTATCACTTCCTTGTGCCACTCCATGATCATGACATGGTTTACATCCAATCAAATTTTTGTCTTTGAGACAGGGTCTCCCTTTGTAGTTCAGGACAGCCTTGAACTCACTATTTAGCACAAGTTAGACTTAAACTCAAAGCAATCCTCCTGCCTCTGCCTCCCAAGTGCTGGGATTACAAGCGTGAGCCACCACGCCTGGCCATCCAATCAATTTTTCAAAGCCTACTGACTTAATCAGCAGAAAACACTATAACAGAGAAACAAACTTTGAACTGGCCCCCCTCCCAAAAGCAAAAGATGAAACAAAGAAAAAAGAGCTAGAGATTTAGCTTAGTGGAAGAATGCATGCTTTGCTTACATGAGGCCTTTGGTTCAATCTCCAATATTGGAAGAATGAATATATTTAGATTTTTTCTATCTATTGATAGATTAAGGGAACCACTAAAATAGCTTTGTAAAACCTGCTAATGGAATAAAGTTTTGCCTGGAAAAAAAAGTGAGTAGCCATAAAAACACTTAAAATATATTCAAAACGAAAACATCTCCTTTAAAAATAGTACTTTTGCCAGGTGTGGTGAAGACCTTCTCTTAAAGCAAGCAAACATACTGGGAAGGATCACGCATGCCTGTTATCCCAGCACTTGGGAGGCTGAGGGAGGAGGATTGCTGTAACGGTCAGTTCAAGGCATCCTGAATATCTAGCAAGACTTGATCTCAAAAAACAAACAAAAGAAAGAAAGAAACAAACAAACAAATAAACAGACAAACAAAATTCTAGGTCCAGAGCAAGACTTATTAAAAAGTCACTAAAAAGACTTATGAGCAACATATCAAAAAAATTCAGGTAATAACTTGAAGGATATCCCCAAAGTCAAACGAGATATCTGAACACCTATTGAGATAGTAACTACAATGGAGAAAAACACAAAGAATGTTTAAATCCACAAAATTTTAATTATCCTAAAAATTTGCATTTTGGAGGATGCTAAAGAACTAAGAAAAGAAGCACAAATTAATCTTGCTTTC
Source organism: Petromus typicus (assembly GCA_004026965.1). Classification (NCBI taxonomy): domain Eukaryota; kingdom Metazoa; phylum Chordata; class Mammalia; order Rodentia; family Petromuridae; genus Petromus; species Petromus typicus. Next base: position 15,244 of record PVIR01023779.1, read on the forward strand.
CCAATCAAACTGTATCTACCAGTAATCAAATAATGGTTGATTACAAGAAAGTTTTCTTTGTAAATGTATTTCAGCTAACAAATCAAACTGATAGGATATCAATAATTTATAATGCTCACCTATAGTTACTAACATCATAAAAAAGACAATTGGAGTTTATAAGCCTCCTCTTGAAAGCTCATGATACATTTATTTGGAGAAGCTTCCATTTAAAAGAAAAAAGCCTGCTGTCACAGTGGTGCACACCCAGGAGGTGTAGGAGTTTGGAGCTAGCCTGGACTGTGTATTAAGTTTGGGGCCAGCCTGTGGTACGTAGTGAGTTCAAAGCCGTCTGTACTCCAAAGGGACCCTGCCTCAAAAAAACCCAAGCCAAACCAAACAAACAAAAAAAACCTACCTGAGATCTAATCAAACATTTAGGTAAACTGCCAATTTATATGACCTATACGAGATGGAACACCTGCCAGCATCTCAGGAAGCAGTAGGTAATACCAAGCTGTGGGCACTTCCACAGCTTCTTCACTAAGTCAATGTGAGGAAAAAGGACAGACAGAGACAGGAGGAGAGAAGAGAGAGACAGACAGACAGGATTTCAAAGAAACTTCGGTAATGTCAACCAACTGCAGTACACAGATCTTCCTGAAGGGGCACAGATTCAAACTATTAAAAATAATTTATAAAACAATCCTGGAAATGTGAAAACTGAAAGGATACTTAGTGATATCTTAATACTAATTATTCATTTTCAGCCAAGTGATGGGATAGGCCTTACTCTCAGTGTTCTGGGAGGCTAAGACAGGAGAATCACAAGTTCCATGACAGGCCTGAGTAATTTAGCTACTCTGCCAGACCCCATCTCAAAATATAAAACAAAAAAAGGCCTGAATTGTAACTCAGTGTGGATGGTCCTCGGTTCAATCCCAGTACTAAAAAGAAAAAAATAAAAATGAAATTACCTCTTTTACATGATAATAGTAGCAAGATTAAGCTTTCAAAAAGAAATATTTACCATTTAAAAATAAAGAAATATATGCAGAAGAAATGTTAACATTAAAGATTGCTTCAAAACAGCAAAGGAGACTTTCACTATACTTTCAGACACTGTATTTTTTATTTGTTCTTTTCATAAGTATGTGTACTGCACATTATGAAAATATAGTATTATATAAATATAAACAGCTTAATTATAGGAAATGATATGGACATACTTGCTTTAGATAACTAGGCAGCCTAGGAACTATTTCTTAATGAAGTACGACAGTATTTTTATCAGGATAGCAAAGATGACTCCCTCCATTTGCCACCCTCAGCCACGCACTCACCACTTTCCATCTTTCTTTGACCAGGATTCCAACACTGAGGATGTCTGGTTGCTCTCCACCCCCACTCATTGCAAAACACTGTTGTGGTAGAACAGCTACACGGCCATCCAGCTCCCAAAGGTGGTTTCCATTTAACCTACAATAAAAATCAGTAGCAGCTTCTCAGGGATAATTAAAACAACATTTACCATCAAGAAGCACTATTCATTCCATATATTAATTAGGTTGCTTTACGGGAAAGAAGGAGGGGAACAAACTGTTCTAATAATTGTTGAATGCATATTCTTTCAAAGCACATTACCTTTCCACTACAGATATCCAGCGATAACAAACAGTTACCAAATAGGTATTAGAGTAATTGCAATAACTGAGACTGTGGATTACAGAGTAAGCGTGGAGTCAATGGCTCTTGATCCAGATACACTACTGGCCTGAGTACAACATGCTGCTAAAGACATGGTACTTAACTTACAGTACCTTACAGTTAAAAGTTAGAACAGTTAACATCATCAGAGCTAATTGTGCGTGCATGTGTGTGTGTGTGTGTGTATGCGCACATGTGCGCACACACGCTGAGGCGGAATTTCCATGTAGTTCAAGCGGGTCTCAAACTAGAAATGATCCTCCTGCCTCAGCCTCCTGAGTGCTGGGATTATAGATGTGCTCCAACTACACCTGGATCTTTAGAGCTACTAATATTTTAATGTTGTAAAATGTATTTAAAATGCACAGGAAATAAATGTGAATGAGAAAAGAGCCACTGATTGAATCCTACACAATTATAAGAGGAATAATAGTAAAAAGCACAGCATATTTGTAGAACATAAAGAGCAGAAATAGCTTAAAGAAAATGAAAACCTGAGGCCGGGGATTTAGCTAAGTGGTTCCGGCGCTTGTCTTGCAAGCGCAAGGGCCAGGATTCAATCCCTAGTAACCACATACAGTACTGGGTGTGGAGACTCACACCCAGCAGCAATCAGTACCACATACCACAGTGCTGGGAATGGTGACTCATGCCTGTAATCCCAGCACTCGGGAGGCAGAGGCAGGAGGATTTCTGTGGTATGAGTTTGAGGCTGAGCTCAGGGCCAGCCTGAACTACAAAGCCAGACCCTATCTCAAAAAATCTAAAAAAAAAACAAAAAAAAAACGGAAATGAAAACCTTAACCTAGACCAGGAGTAGAAGAGATACAAAGTGATTTTCAGGAATTCAATAGAAAAGAGCGAGATGGGTAAAGGGCTTACAGTGTGCTGCCTTCCGAGTAAAAGGGAAGTGAATGGTGAGTATACATAAATATTTGCTTACTGTGCTTAAAAAATAAAGGAAGAATAAACCAGAAAGAGAGGAAAATGATTCTTAATAACAGATACAGGAATTTTTTCCCAGGAAGATCATGAAGTAAATATTTTAGGTTCTATAAGCCATGCATTGTCATAGTTACTCAACCCTGCTACTGGAACACAAGGCTGTGTCCGAAGAAACTTTCATGTGGCTGTGTCTCAACAAACTTTATTCACAGGGTGTAACAGTGGTTGGCCAAATATGTCAGCAAACTGTCATTCACTGAAAGGAATTTACTCAACAGGAATGGGAGAGAGAATTAAAGGGGTTGGAAGTGAAGCCAGATTCCTATGAATGTAGCTTATATTTCTAGAAACAAGTAAATGCTTTATATATGAAAAAAAAAACATCTCCTATACTCAAAATGCAAGAAACAACATAAGGACAAATGATCAGCAAAACAAAACTGGCTTCAAGGGTGTGGTCATGCATGTCTGTAATCCCAGCACTTGGGAGGCTGAGACAAGAGGACCAATTGAGTTCAAGGCCAGCCCAGACTGTACAGTAAGACCTTGTTTCAACAAACAAGAAAAAAACAAAAAAAGACAAGACAAAAAAACCTGACTTTAAACTCACTCCAGACCACGTACCGTGGCGAATACCTATAATCCCAGCACTCAGGAGACTGACACAGGAGGATCACTTCTAACTTGAGGCTAGCCTGGGCTACCCAGTCAGTTCAAGGCCAGTCTGAACTACATGGTTAGACTCTGCCTCAAAAAACAAAACAGGGCTGGGGATTTAGCTCAGTGGTTGGCATCTGCCTTGCACACGCAGAGTCCTGGATTCATCCCCAGTAACCACATACAACAATGCCGGGCTTTCAAAAGCTCACACCTGTAATCCCAGAGGCAGAGGCAGGAGGAATGCTATGAGTGTGAGGCCAACTTCAGGACCAGCCTGAACTACAAAATGAGACCGTGTCTCAAAAAAAAAAAAAAAAAAAAAATCTATCTTTAAACTAATAATGAAAATAATAGCTTCTAATAAAGAACATACTTCAGAAGGTCAACTAATGAATTCCTAAATACTCCTACTTCACATTCTTTGAACTCTACAGTTTCCAAAACCCAATGAAATCTGCAGTTTGAGATATATGTGGTGGCACACACCAGTAATCCAAGCACTTAGGAGGCTGAAGCAGGAGTATTGCAACAAACTCGAGGTCCCCTTGGACTATACAGTGACTTCAAGGCCAGCCTATACTACACTGTGAAACCCTGTCTCAAAAAAATAAAATAAATAAAGATGTATCTAAGTTATTTTTCAAAAAATAAAATAAAAATATCATGAGCTTTATTTAAGTATGTGTTTTATAACTCTAGCCACTAAAAAGTGCTAGGAACAAACAAAGTATCACCAGGTATCCCTGGTGTATAAATTAAGGGCTCAAATTATCCTTTCTCTCAGAAAAGGAACCAAGGTGGGTCAAGGATATAGTTTAGCAACATTGCACTTGCCTGGCAAGCACAAGTCCTGAGTTCAATTCCCAATATATGACAGGGAGGGAGGGAAAAGGAAAAGGAGAAAAAAACCAAGGCTCCTCTGAGAAGTGAGGGACAAGAGCTGCACAAAATGGGGCTAGAATCCTGCCGGTGCCTAAGAACAGAAACATATCAAACACCACAATCAGGCCTAGTTGTGGGGCTTGAAGCTTACATCAAATGTCTACCAGCCTACTTGTTCTGCTACAATCTCACTTTCATAAGTTTCACAAAACTCTATGACCTATTCCTAAAGCTTCGACCCCAAAAGAACCACAGGAGCCCCTGCAAACAAAGGTGTTGAAGCTTGAGTCTCATTATCTCAAGGAGACAAGGAAGGGACTACACGGTTAAAGAGGGGGAAGTTTGAGAACCCCAAAACAGTAACGGTAATAGAGTGAAATAATCCAATAGGCAAAAATCCATGAGTTGATTAATAATAACTCCCCAAAACTAACCTAAACATTACAAACAATTGGTAAAGTACCAGTTTATTACTCTAAATATAAAGGGAAAATAAATCAAGCATTTAGCCTACTTTCTCACATTAATTGTATTTCAAGAAATCCAAATACTTAAAAGAATTTGAAATTTGTCATTTTGCAGCATTTAATAATTGAGATATGTGGCTATCAATGGCTACAAACCATCCAGGTAGGGCTCAATTTTGTAACCCTCCTGCCTCAGCCTCCTGAACAGCAAGGATTATAGATATAAGCCACCACATCCACTGTTTCCAAGACAGGGTCTGGTTATGCTGTCCAAGTTGTTCTTAAACTCCTGGACCCAAGTGAACCTCCTGCCTCTGGCTCCCAGACAGCTGGGTCTACAGGTATTCTGGTGCTCAATGAAGGTGATGGTCATGGAGGGTGAGACAGATCCCACTCAGCTTCCCTAACCAATCTTCACATAAATGAATGATCTTTTTTTGTTTGTTTTTGCGGTATCAGAAATCAAACTCAGACCCTTGTGCTTCCAGGAGTAGGTGGGGTACCACTTGAGCTAAATTCCCAGCCCATCACTGAATGATCTGACCATGAGGACACAAGTAGGCTTTGAGTTGAGGCTCAGTTCTAACTGGCCATTCAGGACTACCGAAGTCTGAATATCACTGAAAAACTTAGAAAATGTACCTAACAATTTTTTTTTAACAGTAGCAGGGATCGAACATGGGCCCTTCTGCTTCCAAGGTAGGTGTATTACCACTTGAGCTACATCCCAGCCCTTAGCTAATGTTAAAAGCAAGCTGCATGGAAGGCTAGTCAGAACTTGCAATAGGAACACAAGTGGGTAATTAAAACAAGAATGTCAGTATTTTTAATAGAATTTAAAACTGAAATCTCAGAAAATAATTTTTTACATGTTAAGCATGCAATGCATAACTATCAAGCATACAAGAACTAGAAAAATCTCAACTTACATATGAAAGGTTAACCAGATGTAGGTACCAAGATGATGGATTCAGGACTTAGTGGACAAAGACTTTAAAGCAAAGGTGTACACCCTAGAAGTGAACAGAGAATACAAAGTCTCAGTATGGAAATAAAGATATTCTAGAAGACAGTTTAGTTAGTTAGCCTATGAGTCAGGTAGTCAGCTGGTGGTAGGGCCTGAGAGAGTGGGATGACCAGCCACACTGACAAAAATTAAGAACAGACTGAGAACTAGAACTTTGGACATAAGATGAATTTTCTCAGGCAACATAGAATATAGCCCATCTCCTACTAAGACCAAAATTTTGAGGAAATTATAACACAAACTAACCAGTTCCTTCTGAGAACTCAGTTTATTGTACACACTTTGTAGAAGAATGTGGCCCAAGAGCCTGAGTCTAAACTGGCCATTTAAATCTACAGAGCCATCGGTGACAAACAACCACTAAACAATTACGTGGTTTCTGCACCTTACTTGCTTGTATGTAATTCTACATTGAGAGTCCTCGGGGCCTCAACTGGAAATCCACGAGCTATTCTCCTTCTACCTGGAAAACTTTCCAAACCCCCGTGTCTAGTTTGCAGCTTCATTCTTGGACATTTGCAGAGCCGCAGTCCCAAGAGAACACATAGTTCCAATGTGAAGTTATAAACTAAATGTTTTTCTTTCACAGTGCTTGAGATGGAAACTAGGATCTCACATGAGCTAGGCAATAGAACTATCACTGTGCTGCATGTTGAACCTACTAAACTGAAATTTCAGAAGTGAGAAATACAGTAACTGATCTTTTAAAACTTTAACAGAGGGGGATCAGTAGAAGAATGGAATTGTCAGAGGAGAGTAAACTCCAAGAGACAGCTGTAGAAATTAACCCATCTGGAGACAAAAGATTTTTATAAGTAAACACAGGCCCCAATAATCAATGGGATGATACTAAAATCTCTTAGCCTCCTAACAAATATTTGTGTTATTAAGAGTCATAGAAGAAGAGAAAATGTGTAGAAGAGGAAAAAAAATTGAGAAGTAGCTAAAACTTTCTGATTTGAGAAAGAGATAAAACAGATTAAAGAAGCTCAGTGAATAAGATAATCAAAGCAAAACCATAAAGCACAAGCCTCATTCCTAAGCACATTATGACTAACCTGATAAAAATTAAACACAAAGAGGGCCAGGGAATTAGCTCAGTGGTTCCTGCGCCTGTCTTCCAAGAGCAAGGACCCGGGTTCAATACCCGGTAACCACATACAATACTGGGTGTGGAGATTCACACCCAGCAGCAATCAGTACCACATACCACAGTGCCGGGTGTGGTGGCTCACACCTGTAATCCCAGCACTCAGGAGGCAGAGGCAGGAGGATTGCTGTGATGTGAGTTGGAGGCTGAGCTCAGGGCCAGCCTGAACTACAAAGCAAGACCCTGTCTCAAAAAAACAAACAAAACAACAACAACAAAAAATACAGTATCAAAATATGCTAAATAGTCCAAAAGAAGATTAAAAAGGAGAAATAAAAGATTAAAAAGGAGAAATAAAAGAACAAATAATAAAATGGCTGAAATAAAAACAAATAGCCTAAACATCTCACTGAAGAGAATGAAATGAGCAGGTTCAATATGATTCTACAGAAACCTCATTTAAAAAATAACAATACTGGGGCCAGAGATTTAGCTCAGTGGTTCCCTGTAAGCAGGAGGTCCTGAGTTTGATCCCCCATAACCACATACCACAATGCCAGGTGTGATGACTCACACCTATAATCCCAGCATTTAGGAGGCAGAAGCAGGATACTTGCTGTGAGTTCGAGGCTAACTTGGGCTATATATTGAGTTCAGGGTCAGCCTGAACTAGAAAACAAAACCCTGTCTCAAAAAAACTAAAAAAACTAAAAATAAAAATAAATAAAACAATACACGTAGACTAAAAGCAAAGGGAACAAATATACACCATGCAAACAGTAATCAGGAAAATATTTATAGGATATTTTGTTTTTGTTTTGCAGTACTGGAGATCAAACCAGCTACTGCACACTGAAATACATCTGAGCTGTTTAAAAAAAATTTTTTTTTTTAATTTTGAGAGAAGGTCTCACTAAATTGCTAAATTGGCCAGACTGGGGTTGAACTTGCCATCCTCCTGCCTCAGCCTCCCAAAGTGCTGGGATTACAGTCATGTACAACCATGCCCAGCTAAAAATGTCTTACAAATATAGACTGCAGTGCAAAATAAGTCACTGGAGACAGAGATATCACATAAATGTGGAAGGGCCAATTTACACAGAAATTCCAAGGACAACCCATTTTCCAGGCCGCTTTCTATCTTAGAAAGAAGTTATCTTTCAATAAACTTTTTCCTACTCATAAAATAAAATAAATTAAACAAAGAAATTCTAGCAAGGAATATAGTCCTAGGTAATAAAGAAGCTGACATAGGAAGACTACTTGGGCCCAGGAACTTGAGGCCAACTTGGGCAACACAGCAAGACCTGCCATCCTCGTGTTCCACAAACACACAAAATCAGCAGTACAAAGAAACTGTAAATGTGTACACATTTCTAAAAGAGCATCAAAATACATGAAACAAAACTAAATAAAAGGATAAATAGCCAAACTCATAATCATAACTGGAAATTTCATCATTATTTCAAGGAAATAAGAAGACAAAATCATTAAGAATACAGAAAACTAAACAAGCACCACCATGCTGTAATTAAAAAATAAACTTGGTTGTAATACTATGATATTCAGCTAAACTAGAAATTAATATGCAGTCAAAGAGAGGTAAGGCCCTCAAGAAACTCAGCACAGGGCTGGGGATTTAGCTCAATGGTTCCGGCATCTAGCTGGCAAGCACAAGGTCCTGAGTTCGATCCTTTGCACCACATACCATAATGCCAGGCATGGTGGCTCACACCTGTAATCCCAACACTTAGGAGGCAAAGGCAGGAGGATTGCTGTGAGTTGAAGGTTGGCCTTGGCTATATTGTGAGCTCAGGACCATCCTGAACTACAAAGTGAGACCCTGTCTCAAAAAAAAGGAAAGAGCATAGATGAGACACGCTCACACTGAGTCTGGAGGTGAGTCTGAAGGGCCAGGCCTCAAGACAGAGAACAATGGCCAGGCCTGCAGGCTTCCCAGAAATGGACAGCACTTGAGATTTTGATGCACTGTGGCCGGCACCATGGTTCAGTAAGCCCAGTTGGGCATCAGATGCCCAGGAGGGCGGGCAGAACTTCTAGTTCACCCTCCTGAGATACCTGCCTCTCCCATGTGGCCACTGCAGTGCCTCATCTCCTACTGGACCATACCAACCCAGCAGTCACACCTGTGCCCCTCCAGAGGAACTGTGGGTTGACCCATCCTAGAAGTGTTGGGATTACAGGCGTGAGCCACCATGCCCAGGATTGTGGTATGTAGTTACTGGGGATGGAACTCCAACTCAGGACCTTGCACTTGTGAGGCAGATGCCGGAACCACTGAGCTAAATCCCCAGCCCCAAGGTACAGTTCTTAAAATTCCTCCAGAAAGTTAAAGCTGACATGAGAATATGTTATTCATAGGCTGGGGATTTAGCTCAGTGGTTCTGGCGCCTGTCTTGCAAGAGCAAGGACCCAGGTTTGACCCCTGGTAACCACATACCATACTGGGTGTAGAGACTCACGCCCAGCATCAACCAGTACCACATACCACAGTGCCGGGCGTGGTGGCTCACGCCTGTAATCCCAGCACTCGGGAGGCAGAGGCAAGAGGATTGCTGTGATGTTTGAGGCTGAGCTCAGGGCCAGCCTTAACTACAAAGCGAGACCCTGTCTCAAAAAACCTAAAAAAAAAAGAATCTGTTATTCATATTAAGTCCCCTTCAAACACAGGAGTTTTTGCTAATGAGGTGATTTTCGAACCATTAGGATGAGGGACTGGCTGTCAAGGGAGCCAATCCAGAGGTGAGAGGGCTAGAACTTTAGCATCATCCTCCAGGCTCTGAGAGGGGAGAAGATGTGCAGGTTTAATCGATCCCAACAGCCAATGATTCAATCAATTGTGCCTCAGCTATTTCCATAAAAACCAAAAGGGACAGGGTCTGGAGAGCTTCTGGTCTGGTGCGCAGATCTCTGGCAGGACGCTGCTCACCACTTCATGAGGACAGGCACTCTGCTGAGGACCCTCCACAGTATGCTGTGCACATCTCCAGCTGACTGTCCATTCGTCTGCACCCTTTCTTATATCCTTACTATGTAAAGTAAGCAAAGGTAAGTAAATGTGAAAGATTCTGACAAAGACCCTCTCCCTGCCATTTGCCAGAAGTACCAGATAAGTAACAGAGATTTTTTTGTTTCCCATTTTACACCTTGGTTTAAGAGAACTACAGTTCCTGGTAGAGCTGGAATTTCCTAAGAGGTATGAACATCTTTGTTATGCTGTCGAAGAAATTCTAAGCTTTCATATAGACTGTCACGAGTAGAAGGCTGAACTTTCTCCTGCACCCCTAAATTCTAGAAAGAGGGAGCGCCGGAAATTGATCCAGTCACAAGGCAAATTACTTAATCAACCAGTGTATGTAATTAATACTTTCCTAAGATATTTCTTGGAATTATCTCAAGGCTCTGTGTATGCTGGAAAAATGCTCTATTACAGACGTACGGCCCAAGCCCGCTAATGATGTGGGGGTACTGGGAAACTGATCCCAGGCCTCCACACTGAGATCTATCCCTAGCCCTTCTCATCTTTTATTTTGAGACAGTGGCTCCCTAAGTTACTAAGTACCCAGCCTGGGCCGATCTTGGGATCCTTCTGCCTCCATCTCCCAGAGCGCTGAGATTATAGGCCTTTGCCATCACACCTGGCATCAATTTGTGATATGAAAAACTTTAAACAACAAGGTGCAGGCAGCTTCCGGTCAGTGAACACACTGCTGGACCAAGAAGAAGAGGTGGTGCACCCTTACTCCTCTAGGACAGAAGTTCTTGTGTCTGGGATCCTCCCATCCTTTCTAACTAAAGGGTAATTATAGGTTTAGCACTTTTGTGGGCTCTGTCAGCAAATAACTGAAACTGAGGCCCAAGTTTATGTACAACTAGGCAAAATGACTTAGGAAAACCCCAGCCCTGTGGCCTGAGGCTAAAGCAGGGGTTACTTTAGTACCCCAAGTCACAAAGCAATCTTAACAGATTGAAAAGAACTGAAACTACATATAGCATGTACTCTGGTAACAATGGCATTACACTAGATATCACTAACAGCAAGATAATAAAAACCATGCAGACAGCAGGAAGTTAAAAGTAACAAGGCAGAGAGGCCATGTTCATGAGTAACACTTCACTGGAGCCAGGGCATGTCCACTGCAGCTGGGTGCAGGGTTAACATGCTGCCACAGAGACCACCTGGCACTTAAACGAAGCATCTATTATATGGACCTACAAGAAGAAGTTTACTAATGCTCCAGAAAACTAAAGAATATTTTTAACAAAAATTAAAATACTAAATATATCTAGGTGTTGTGGTACATTCCTATACACCCAGCTAGTGCAAGTCTGAGGCAGGAAAATCACAAGTTTGAGGCCAGCCTGGGCAATTTAGCAAGATCCTGTCTCAAAATTTTAGAAAAGTACTGGGAGTGTAGTTTGGCACTTTTCCGGGTTCGACTGCCAGCAAAACAAAACAATATAATATAAAATATAAAAATCTGTGAGACACAGAAAAAGCAGTAAACTATAGCACTAAAAGCTAATACAGTATTTAAAGACTCTCAATTAGTGATTTAAGATTCTATCTGTAAAAAGTTAGCAAGCCAGCATGGCAGAACACGTATGTAACCCTAGTACTTTCGAGGTAGGGTTCAAACCAGACTGCGCTA
>PVIR01023780.1:0-26593 GCA_004026965.1 Petromus typicus
TAATGAGAAATTTAAAGGAAAATTTAAGATGCATTGTTGCAAAGTAGTAAACTACTCCTTAAATAACAACCACCACAATACTTCTTGTTTTAATTTCTATAGTATATATTCTCACAACACTTTTAAGCCATTTGTCTGATTTTCTCTGATTTTTGCCAATCTTTTATTTGATGAAAGCTAGTCCTTTGCATTGTACAAAGAAGTATCATACATTGTCTTCCATTAACCATACTTTTTTTGTTGTTTGTTGAGACATTGTGTAGTTCAGGTTTGCCTTGAACTCATGTAGTCCTGGCTGGCCTTACAGGGGTCCTTCTGCCTTAGCCTCCTAAGTGCTGGGATGATAGCTATGTGCCACGTGCCCAGCCATAATCACACTTGTATGATTTCTTCCCTCTCCTTCTTTGGACATTAATGATAAAACTTAACAGTGTCGTCTTTATTTATACAAGTTTTTTTTTTTTAGTTGGTTTTGGTTTTAGAAACAGGGTCTTGTTAGGAAGACTGGCCTTGAACTCAGGAGCCTTGTGCCTCAGCCTCCTTAGTGCCTAAACATTGTTTTGTTTGTTTATTTGATGTACTTTAGGCGGGCCTCAAACTCACAGCAGTTGGGATGCCTCATCCTTCTGCTAGGTGTTTGTCAAAATGCCTGACTGATACTAATTTTTCTAATGTCATACAGTTAGTTGGCTGTGGATTTAGGCAGTGTGGCTCTAGGGATCATGCTCTTTATCATGCTGTTCTATGATTCTTTCATAATTTGGCCCCTGGATTATATCCCTGGATTATATACTAACTAGCAAATTGATGTCATTTAGAATATATATTATATATATGAATATACATTATATATAGATGAGAAAATGTAACATTAATTTCATGCATTGTTGATGTTAACTAGCAATACTTTAGATGGGAAGATTTTAGATGTTTATTCTGTTTGTAGAGGTAAGAAGTATGGAGAAACAGCCAATGAGTGTGGAGAAGCCTTCTTTTTCTATGGGAAATCTCTTTTGGAGTTGGCAAGGTATGTCTTTTAAGCTATACTGAATAAACACAGTGCTTGATTTTTTTTTTTTTTTAAGGTTTTTTTGGAGATGGTCTTGCTTTGTGGTTCAGGCTGGCCCTGAGCTCAGCCTCCAGCTCACATCACAGCAATCCTCCTGCCTTTGCCTCCCGAGTGCTGGGATTACAGGCATGAGCCACCACGCCCAGCACTGTGGTATGTGGTACTGATTGCTGCTGGGGTGAGTCTCCACGCCCAGTATTGTTAGGTGGTTACCAGGGATCCAACCTGGGTCCTTGCGCTTGCAAGACGCCTGTTCAGTGCCTGAACCACTGAGCTATATATCCCCAGCCCCTAGAGTGCTTGATTTTTAAGTGGAATGTTTTATCTAACTTTAATAGTTTTACAAACTGAAGCTTTCTGTCTATGGCTATCCCACCCTGAACACCCCTGAACTCATCTGAAGTTTGCTATACGTTTACTAGTTTTGAGATTTCACAAGAACTAAGGCTGGTTTAACCTAGAAAGTGGGTTTTGAGAGAGGATTAAATATTGACAGAAATTGAGGATTACAAAGAACAAAAGTATGGAAGTTTTACTTCTAGGGTTATTCATTGCAAAAGTCTATTAGCGAATGGTCAGTAATTCATCAAAGTTCAGTATGAAAAGGGGATTGCCCCAAAATTTTGTCAGCACAAAGCAGTGACTTTCAATAAGCACTGGAGGACAATTGAAATAGTACAAAGTCTCATAAATAAGTAGTCTTAATTTTTTTTTTGGAACTGGGAATCGAATGCAAGATCTTGCTCTTATCAAGCAGGCACTGTGCCACTGAGCTAAATCCCCAGCTCCTTTTTGGAAAGTTTAATTTAACTGTGAAAATTGTGCGAATTTTATTGAGTCTCTAGAAATGTGCGTATAAATTCTAAGTTTGGCGTATTATTTATCTTTTTGGTACTGGATATTGAACTCACGGTGTTCTATCACTGAATTACAACTACAGTTTATACATACTTGCATTCATTCATTTATTTATTTGAGATAGGGTCTTGCTGTGTAATTCAGGCTGGTCTTGAACTCACCAGGTTGCCTAGACTGGCCTCAAATTCACAATGATCTTCCTGTTTTAGTCTCTGCAATGCTGGGGTTAACACGCATGTAGCACCACATCTGGCCTTTTTTTTGAGACCAGATCTCATTAAATCATTCAGGCTGGGCTTAAACTTGTGATCCTCTTCCTTTTAGCTTCCAGAAAATAATACATGTTTGCTATCACACTCAGCTTGTATGGTTTTATATTATTTGTACTATTTTTGTCTTGCTTTTCTGATATATTTTCTGCTTGATAATATATTACTGGGTTCTAGATGTTAATCTAGAACTTTTTCCTCTTTATAGAATGGAGAATGGTGTGTTGGGAAATGCCTTGGAAGGTGTACATGTTGAAGAAGAAAAAATAGAAGATGAGTCTCTAGTCGAAAATAATGATAACATAGATGGTATGTGGAATTGCATGTGATAATTCAAAATGTGCGACGTATACTTCTGTACACAGGTGATGGAAGCAGTGCTTTCCCTGCCCTGGCTGGTCTCTGACAGATGCTGGGAGTGATGCCTGCCTGCATCTAGTAGACCACAGTGGAGTAGCCCCTTATTGAAAGTGAACATAGGTTTTTTGTAAGAGATTAATGTAGTCAAGGAAACCTGGTTACTTTGGTGATTTAAATATTAATACAATTTTTCTGATGCAGATTTTCAAACCAGTGTACAAAGCTCAGTTATCTTAATAGTAATACTTTTAGAGCACTTTTACATTTTTTTTGTGTTAAGAAAATCATTGATTTCTAAGCTGAATTTGGTTACTGGAGTTTTACAAGCCAGATAGGGTTCTGTAATGTTAAAAGCAGAATGAAAAGCTTGGCATCTCTTACCTAACTGGTAATCAGAATGCGCAAAGTAATGTGGTACCTAATTTAAAGAGCTTGGGCTTCTTTGGCAGTAAGTTGCTGTGCTAGCTGGGACTCTTCCTTTGCTTTTCTCAAGGGGGCAGGTAATTTTTAGGCCATCTGCTAAAACTCAAACCAGGCCATTTGAGGGTTTAAAGGGAATGTATTTTTAGTTTCCATTTATGCTTTTATCATTAAACTCGAAGACATGTTTATGCTTCATGTTCTTTAACCATGTAGAGGAAGCAAGGGAAGAGTTGAGAGAACAGGTTTATGACGCCATGGGAGAAAAAGAAGCCGCAAAAAAAACAGAAGGGAAGTCTCTGGCAAAGCCTGAAACTGATTTGGAACAGAAGAGTGAAATGGAGGACGGAAAGGAAGACATGGATATAAGTGAGCCTACAGAGAAGCTACAAGAAGCAGTTGAATTGACCCCAAATCCGCTAACCGAAACCTCTGAAGAGTCAAAAGGAAAAGCAGGACCACAAGGACTGGCTGAAGCTGAGGTTCCTACTGGGAGGGCAGAAGAGAAAGCCCTCGACACAGAAGGAGGAAAATCAGGTTTTGGAATTGATATCCAAAAAGAAGAATGTAGAGAAAAAGATCCAGAGGAGAAGGAAGAAGTAGCTGTGAGCACAGATAAGCCAAAAGAAGATTCCAAAGAACAGCCCACTGTGACTCTGGAAAAACAAGGCACTGCAGTGGAGATAGAAGTAGAGCCTATAGAGCTGACAGTCAAGCCAGTAGATATGGGTGGGGATGAACCAGAGGTACAGGCAGCTGCCTCTGAAAATGAGCCAGGAAAGGCTTTGCAGGAGCAACTGGTAGGGCAAAAAGTGCTTTCTTTGGAAGAGTTACCAATGGTGACAGCAGAGGCAGTGGAGGTCTTAGCTCCAAAGTCTGGATTAGAAGTCTCTGAAAAACCAGAGCAGGAAGCCACAGTTCTTCAAGAAGGTCCACTCGGCAGATTGCCATCTATTGGAGATCAGACTCCTGTCGAAGCACAGACTTCTGCAGAAACACTGACAGACACAAAAGGTGACTCAGGTCTAGAGGAGGTCAGGGCAGAGCTGGTGCCTAGCCAGGAGGAGAGTAAGCTGCCTGTAGAAGAGTCAGAGGCAGCTGGAAATGGGGTCGAAAACAAAGTAGCCCAGAGGGCTACTGAGAAGGCACCTGAAGACAAAGTTAAAATAGCTGCTAATGAAGAGGCCCAAGAGAGAGAAGAACAGATGAAAGAGGGTGAAGGTAACCGGGATATGCAAGAGCTACAGTGGGTGGAGTACATACTGGATTTTGACTCACTAATCATGGGTAAAAGTCAGCCTTCCATTCAGGATTTTCCGTCTGCCTTTGGATTAAGAAAGGGCTAAATGAAAATGAGCGATTATAAAAGGTGGTGAGAAGTTAAGCAGTTTAAATCAGAAGCAGAAATTTTTAGCCAGCTTATAAACTAACGCTTTTACTAACTGCAAAATAGGTCTTTACTGTGATGTTTGAAACTTGGCTAGCCTTCAGTAACTTTTACCATGCTAGCCAATCAAGGGATGGAAGAGGTGGATGGAGGGGTTGGGGTAGCTAAGGAAATATTGGGCTAGGCTGGCAGAGAATGCTGAATGGATGTTCACTTGCATGCCTCTGAATTTTTAAATTTACTGTTCATATGGTTTTTTTTCTGTGCTTTAGGAAGCAGGAACAAAGAGCAGTAGAATCCAGTGAACTGGTACACTTAAGCAGGCATGCCATTTAAATAAAGAGCAGTTAACCTTGAGTCTTCTATCACCAGCGTTAAAGGAATTCTGGTGCCTCTTTCTACTTTAGTCTTCAGGAAATGGTTAGAGGCTTGTTCACATTAGTTAAAACAGCACCCCTCCTTGCAAAAGAGAAACGAAAAACTTAGCCATGGATCTTTCTGCTGCTTTCCCGCTGCATTTCATGCTTGCTTTGGCTTTAACTTAAAATTTTTCTACTGAAAATGTTAAAAAGTATAGAAACTTTGGTTCATTTTATTTGTCTAAATGTGATCTAATTCATCAAGATACATAAGCTTCTTATTAGTAATTGGCACGTCTGACTTGAGTTGTGCTGTCATTTGAGGATTCTACTGTGTATAAGATTCATCTAACGTTGGCATTAATAACAAGAGTCATATTTCAATTGTTGTTATTCTTTGTAATTGCCTGACTACATAGAGTTCTCTTAAGTTTAAGATTTTTAAAGATCCATCTCTGATACATGAACATTTTGGTAAACTACTTTCTCTATCTGTGGGCAGGTCCCTACACTCCAGCCAGGACAGGCATATTAATGAGAAGTAAATTGGCTAAATAATAGTTCTGTTGATCTCTCTCTTTTTAACTATAGAAGTTCTTTGACAACAAAGTACTCATAAAACTTTTCGGGGGGCTACGGAGAGTCAAAACTAGGACCTCATCACTGAGCTGCATTCCTTGCCTTTGATCTACATCTTATTTACAATATTAGGGATTGAACTGAGGACCTTTGCACAGAACTGCACCTCCCCTGCCCCCCAAGTTTTTCTAAATCACTGAGTTCCCCAGGGTAGGATCAAACTTGAAATCCTCTTGTCTCTGTCTCCTGGTGTGCTAGGATTGTTAATAAGCAGGCTTTTGATCTTATGACAATGACCAAGGACTTTAAGAACTGTTGGTTCTCTTTATTTAAGACTTTGATAAGCTATAGTAGACATGTAATATTCTCTGCATTCCTTTGAATTCTAAAACAATACTTACATAGGTGCATAAAGCAGTACTTAATAGAATATAGGTGAACACTTAGAATGAAGTTGAGGTCATTTGACTGTTTAGAGTTATATGACTAGTCATAGTTATAAATCATAGTATTAAATCTAAATCATAGATCTGCTTTGAATATATTGTTATTCACAAGCTACATTATATTACCAAAGGCAGCTTTTAATCTCTGTATCCAGCTCTTGTCAGAAACTTCCTGGAGGGGCTGGAGATTTAGTTCAGGTGGTACCGCACCTACCATGGAAGCACAAGGGCTGGAGTTTGATTCCTGGTACTGCAAACAAACAAATAAAATTAAAAATAAATTTCCTGGTCTTGTTTTTAAAGTTACCCCCTCACCTCCAAACCTAGGCTGGTGCAAACTCCCCACCTCCTCCTGCCTCAGGACCTTAGACAAACTAGGCAAGCAATATAGGACTGAACTATATACCTAGCCCTCCCCACAAGTGTTGGGAGTCTGAGGCAGGAAGATTGAAAGTTTGAAAGCTTGTCTCCCATAAGGGTTGGGAATGTGGCTGAGTGCAGAGGCCCTAGCTTTTAGGGACAAAAAAGTTACTGACTTTTAAGTATGTATCAATAGGTAAAATAAAGTCAAATATGACTATAGATGTAAATGAAATCATTGAAATAGTTGGGTCATTCAGATTCTGTGTATGTTAGATCTGGCTAGAGGCTGTGGCATGCTCACTGGTGAGATTGGTCAGGATTATGCCTCTGCCCCCTACCCCCTACCATAGCTCTTGTGGGAAAGTTAATCCCTTGAGTGTTCTTTTTTCTGAATGGACTAAGATAATTTAACTTTGGGGCACTTTCTGAACGTGTAGAATTGTTTAATCATTGGCATCTAAGGATAGAAACATTGGCCAAGATCTCTTACTTTTGGCTGCGTGGATATGAATTGCAAATCAGTCAGAGGCAGCAGTTTATCAGTCTTATTGTAAATAATCTATGTTAACTTTTACAAGAAAACAGCCTTTAAAAAGTAGGAGTTTATATAAGAGAAACTAGAGTATTGTTTAACTTTTTAATTGTTGAACATCTGAGCCATAAGATAAAACTTGAATTTGAATGTCACTTCTATATATTCAGATCAGATGTTAACTGACTTGGATTAGCTTGTAGCTGTCTTAGAATGTAGGATAGCATATATTTATTGGAATCTCAAGTAGACAGAAGATACCCTTAGTTACATTTTCAATTCTCTGGAATTTATCTTTGTAGAAACTGAAGGCTCAGAAGAGGAGGATAAAGAAAATGACAAGGCTGAAGAAACACCAAATGAATCCATTCTTGAAAACAAAGTAAGTTATTTGTTTAGTATTACTAACTGCTTTTTCAATTGTAGGACTGCACCTTAGAAGTATAGGAATTGTTTTTTGTTTTTGTTTTTGTTTTTTTTTGCAGAACCAGAGATTAAACTCAGGACCTTGCCCTTGCCAGGCAGGCAGCAGTACCACTGAGCAACATCCTTGGCTCTTTAGGCACTGTTTTTTTTGGTTTTTGTTTTGTTTTTAGTTTTCTGAGACAGTGTCTCACTTTGGAGTTCAGGCTGGTTCTGAACTCAGCAATCCTCCTGTCTCCGCCTCCCAAGTTCTGGGATTATAGGCATGAGCCACCATGTCCCGTTGTATGTGGTTACCGGGGATTCAACCTGGGCCCTTGTGCTTGCAAGGCAGGTACCAGAACCACTGAGCTAAATCCTTTTTTGTAGACAACTGATTCTTGGTTAGACCTTGCTACTTGTCACTCATGCTTATGGCAGGCAGAGCTTTGAATCCCAGAGGGTCCTATCTGTGAGAATAGGACTCTATATCCTGTTTTTACATTGAACCTGACATAAGGTGAGGATTTAGGATAAAGTCTGCCCCCCCACACTTACTTACATTTTTACTCTAAAATGACATGTTTTGTAATTCTGTCTAATACCAATAATTTGGATATGCTTTAGTCTCTTCAAGAAAGTGAAGAGGAGGACATTGGGAACCTTGAGCTTGCTTGGGATATGCTGGATTTAGCAAAGATAATTTTTAAAAGGTAAAGCTCCATGTTTCTAACTTAAGATTTGGGTTTGGGGATTGATATGTGAAAGCCATTAGAGTTAGACAAGTGCTGTTTATAATCAAATTTCTTCCTTTTAGGCAAGAAACAAAAGAAGCCCAGCTGTATGCTGCACAGGCACATCTTAAACTTGGAGAAGTTAGTGTTGAATCTGGTAATGGTTTTTGCATCTTAACTCTTTACTCTAGCCTCTTGTATTCTTTTCTCCCTTGTAATAATAGATTTTCTAGAATTCAGCATGATTGATCAAAGTTAGGTGTTTGGCTTTAAAATGACATTAGGTTTGACTTCTTCATAGTCCTCTACATTAGTGATGATCTGAGCACCTCAGTGTGTTGTTTTGTTTTTGGTACTGGGGATCAAAGCCAGGGCCTTGCCACATACATGTTTCAGCACATGCTTTGCCACTCAGCTATATGTCCCGCTGGTCTTTCTGTAGTTTTTTAAAAAAGTCATTTTTCATTCTGTATAGCCAAGTATCCTGTAGATACTCAAAACAAAAAGTAAAATGTAAAATGGGGAAGCATTCCTGCAGAATGGATTTGAATTCTAGAAATATTTTGTTAAATGCTACCCAATTCTTGCTATCGATTCTGTCTTCACTAGAGAACTACATCCAAGCTGTGGAGGAGTTCCAGGCCTGTCTGACCCTGCAGGAGCAGTACTTGGAAGCCCATGACCGTCTTCTTGCAGAGACTCACTACCAGCTGGGCTTGGCCTATGGATATAACTCTCAGTATGATGACGCAGTGGTACAGTTCAGCAAATCCATTGAAGTCATTGAGAAGAGAATGGGTAAGTAAGTGGTAGCTGCATCATGGCAACATTGATCCAGTATTGAAAATGCTAAAAGTGGATACTTTGTGGTAACTGTAACTGATCACTTTAGCCTGTTCTTTGTAGCTGTACTAAATGAGCAGATAAAGGAGTCTGAAGGATCGTCTACTGAATATGAGAAAGAAATCGAGGAGTTGAAGGAACTGCTGCCTGAAATCAGAGAGAAGATAGAAGATGCAAAGGAGTCCCAGCGCAGTGGAAATGTAGCTGAATTGGCTCTGAAGGCTACTCTGGTTTGTTCCGTTTCCTTTTAAAGTTTTTAAAACAGCATATTTGGTACTGTTAATGTTTATTTGCCTAAGGATTTTTCTCATGATTTGGTTTCATGGGTGTTGGTGATCAGGGGGAATGGGTGTGTTCATCTCATTATTCCTACCAACATGGTACTGTGGTAATGGACAGTAGGCTCTAGCACAGGACTGGGTTTGAATTCCGTCTGTGCTACACAAGTCAGTATGACCACAGGTGTTCAGCTTTCTGAAAATAGATAAAAATACAGTATGTAAGTTACCTTAGTTTTAGACAAATAGCAATTCCTATTATTTCTAAGGATAGCGTTATATAAATTTGTGCAACACTGAAAACCCCTCAGGTGGTCAGGCTGTGGCTGCTAGGAACCTTGTCTTGTAGGAAGGATACAGAAGACTTAGATTAATATCTTAGTGTGGTGCATGTGGGAAGATTTTTTAGGATCTACTTTGATTTGTCATCTCACACACAGGTGGAGAGCTCTACTTCAGGTTTCTCTCCTAGTGGGGGAGGCTCTTCAGTCTCCATGGTGAGTATTGAGGTTTTTCATGCAATATTAAGGCATACTGCTGATGTCATATATTTGTACGTTGCTAACAAAGGCTTCATGTTTTGCCAGATTGCCAGTAGAAGAACAACAGATGGCGCTTCCTCATCAAACTGTGTGACTGATATTTCCCACCTTGTCAGAAAGAAGGTAAAGCCTCGATGTGGTTATTTCTTTTTTTTTTTAGGTTTTTTGAGACAGGGTCTCGCTTTGCAGTTCAGGGTGGCCCTGAGCTCAGCCCCAAACTCACATCACAATCCTCCTGCCTCTGCCTCCTGAGTGCTACAGGCGTGAACCACCACGCCCGGCACTGTGGTATGTGGTACTAGTTGCTGCTGGGTGTGGGCCTCCACACCCAGCATTGTTATGTGGTTACCGGGGAATCGAACCTGGGTCCTTGCGCTTGCGAGACAGGCGCCGGAACCACTGAGCTAACTCCCCGGCCCTCGATGTGGTTATTTCTTTTTTTCAGTCTGCCTTTTTGGGTCCCATTAATACACAAAGAGCACCTGTCTTGTAAACCTTCCTAATGGTGCAGCAAGACACTTTACAAAGGTAATGATTTAGGAGTGAAGACAATGTCAGTATCCTGCCCATCGTGCTGTGCGGCCTTTGTTCAATGACTAGTAGGAAAGATTCATCAGATGTGTGTATTTTAGGAAGCCAGAAGGTTTTCTTTGGAAGTATTCATTTAGTAATAGGCCTGTTGACACTTAAGCTTCAATGAGTCTCTACCTTCTGCTCATAATTCAGTCTTTATTTCCTTTTTGGGAAGAGTCCACAGTGCTGTTTGGTTTCCTGCCTCAGATTTTACACTGGTACTGTTTGCAGTTATACTTCTGTGTCACACTGAGGCTAGGGAGGCTAAATTGATGTATTGGGGACAGACCAGTCAGCTTATTCTAGAGTATAGGTTGGCATTCCCCCATTTTGACTTAAGGAGAACTAGAGCTGACTGTATAGGATCTTTGCACGGGTGTTTTATAATTCTTTTTTTTTTTTCAAGACAGGATAGGATCTCACTATGTAGTTCAGGCTGGCCTTGAACTCAATGTGTACTCCAGGCTAGCCTCCATCTCAAGGCAATCCTTTTGTCTCAGTGTCCTATGTGCTGGGATTATAGGCGTGAGCCATCACACAGTGTATAGTTGTCTTAAAAAATATTAAAGCACATTTGTGAAAGCCTCACACTTTTGTTATCTTCAGAGGAAACCAGAAGAAGAGAGTCCCCGGAAAGATGATTCAAAGAAAGCCAAACAAGAGCCAGAAGTCAATGGAGGCAGCAGGGATGCAGTCCCCAGTGGAAATGAAGTTTCTGAAAACATGGAGGAGGAGGTGGGCAGTTACTGTGGGCTAGGCCTCTTGCCTCATCCCCTTTGTTCTCAGGGCGTGGGGAAACCAATCTTCCCAAATGTGTGCTCCCCATCTTTAGCCTGTTTGGATTGTTTTTGAGTGCAGCCATCACTGTATAATGGTTGCACAGGTAACAGTTTGGTCATAGAATAACAGTAGGTAGGTGTCTGCCACACACCACAGGTCCTGTAAGGAATGTATGAGAAGGCACTTGAATGATTAGCAAAACTTAGTAATTTTTGCTGGATCTTTTCCAGTGTTATGTATGATTATTAGTTTTGTTAGCTCTATTTTAGCGCTCGCTGTCAGGGTAGGGAGGAGGAAACAGTCAGTTCTAGGCCTGTATTTACTTCCTCTAAAGCTATTTGCTTTGTAAGACATACCAGCAAAAGCCAGGATCACTTATGCCCAGGATCCCTGTTTCTCTTCCAGGTTGAGAAACAGGCTGACAGCCGAGCCACAGTGGAGGGGACAGTGGAGGCTGGAGCTACAGTTGAAACCACAACGTGTTAAAAGGGGGAACCTTCCTCCCAGGGAAAAGTGTTTTTGTATATAATGTATTTTTTCACTTTGGGGATTCTTTTTGTATAACTTCAATAAAGATGGTAAGCAAAGGTGTAGAGGGTTTGATGTTTTTTTCTTAAATATTGGCTAAATCTGTGCCTTGGGGCACTCTAGATTTTATAAAGTGGCCAAAATTTTGTGGTTTGATCCCCCTTCCTGTATTGATCTATGTGTTGGAAGTTGTAACCCCAGCTCCAGTCTAACAGCGTAGGTGATGATTTGCAAGTGTGGGCGTAAGCCATTCATCTTCATCGGTGCTATATGTCTACTGTCAAATACATGACTGAAATCAGTAGTCCTGCAAACTTTCAGTGGTGCTGTCCCTTGATGGGGGCCATACACATAAGACTTAGTGACGATCTTGCTGTTCGGTGCTGAAAATGGATGATGGACTTTATGAATCAGGCCTTGGGTGCTACTTGTCTTCTCCTCACCATGTCTCCATCTGGGGCCGTTATCCTGTCCTGGAAAGAATTGTGAAAGGAAACTTAGGGGCAGGAAGATCCCTGAGGAAAACTGTTTTAATTGGAGTGCTCTGGGAGAGGCTAAGTATGATGGACACTTGGATATGATTGGAAGAATCTGTGGGGGAGTTATATAAATATATATATTTTATTTTTTTTTCTGTAAAGAAAGGTTGAAATATATCAACAATTGGAATTGTTACCTGTCTGTAGTTTCACATTCTCAAGATAAGAAGCTAATAAAAAGTTCCTGATATGAAATTATGCTTAAAGCTTTTATTGTGGGACCCTGGGCTCCTTTGATCATTTCATTGTGTGATGTGAGGTTAAAAAGCAGAAACTAGCCAGCAGTACTGTATGTTTCGCAGTGGTTGGTATTTGTTGTAGTGCCATCACATTTGGTTCTCAGATCTCAGGATAAAGGCCCTGTGTTATGAAAAGACCCTGAATAAACCACTCACTTCTTTATTAGAACTTATTTTTACAGATCAGGTAGTTTGGATATGAATTCTAAATAGTACCTGCATACTTGCTATGTGTAGCTGTAGGTCAGAACTTTTTTGAGACAGGGTCTTGCTTTGTAGTTCAGACTGGCCCTGAGCTCAAGCCTCCAACTCACGTCACAGCAATCCTCCTGCCTCTCTCCCTGTCTCCTGAGGGATTACAGGAGTGAGCCACCACGCGTAGCACTGTGGAATGTGGTGCTGATTGCTGCTGGTTGTGAGTCTCCACAACTAGTATTGTATATGGTAACCGAGGATTGAACCTGGGCCCTTACAAGACAGGCGCCGGAACCACTGAGCTAAATCTCTGGCCTGGAACTTTCTTTTTTTTAAAACAGTTCAGTGTAGGTGAGACCTATGTTGAATTCCCAAAATTTATTTTTAGGTTTTCTCTTAAAAATAAATAGAATGTTGGGGCCCAAAACCCTTCTCTGGACTCTTCAAAGCCCCAGGAGTTCCATTTAAGGACACATCTCAAATGGAAAGGCTCAATGAAAGGCTTTTGGGCAGAAGTCTTAGGATTTGAATAAAGTTTGACAATAAAGCTAGCTTTAATAAAACAGTCACCTTTCAGAAAAATCATCAGGTAGTGTTGTATATGACTCATTTAATTTTCAGTTTTACAAAGGAAAACAAGGCAGAAGGGTGAAGACAGGAAATGGTAAGGTTGGAGTTCACTTATTTGCCTCTTTAGTCCCTGTGTGCAGATTTGGAACAAGCCTCACCTTCACCTTGGCTCAGAAACCTCAAAGTCCCTGTTCAGACCTGTGGTGAGGGCCTGAACCCTTCATCTTTGTTCTTCATGGCACTGAAAGACTCTTCTGCAGGAAGTGGTGGATCAGCAGAGCCAACTTGAGATGTGCAGGAGGTGGCTTCCAATGAAGATGTGCTGGACACCTGTGGAACATGATGAGACTAGAAGTAAAGAGCACAAGTTTTGGAGATTGAATTTAGGACCAAAATTAGTTCAAAGGGTAAGGTTAATCTGGTCACAGTAAATTCTTTGTGTTAGGTCATTTATCTAGGAAGCATGATCAGGTGAGTTAATCCACAGAAAACATCTGGTAGCAACTGGCAAATGGTTAGTAAAAGCAGACCATAACTTAAGTCACATCAACCACACTTGTACTTAGCTGTAGTTGGGCCCTCACCAATGGTGGGTACTGGTACTGGTGGATAATGGCTGGATTGATCTCTGCCAGTATCTGGACAGCTGCATCTCTTGCATTCACCACCCGCAGAAAGAGCTCAGCTTGGCCTGCCTGGAGAGCAAATGTGCAGTGATACTGTATCTGTACCATGGAGTGCCCCCAGATCCCTCCAGCCCATACTCACCTGGGGAATTCCATTTTGTTTCCTTAGGCTGAGGCTGGAGTCCAAAGGAAGGGCCCGAAGTGGGAGGCGCCAGTGGCCACTTAGTGCCCTCAGATCACGATCAAATAGTGGCAGTGAGGCCCAAGCCTTTGACTGTGGTGTTCTAGCCCATGGGAGCCCCTGCCAAGCCCGCAGCTCACAGACCAAGGATACCAAAGGTGATGGGGGTAGCCTGTCAACCCCAGAGTGGTGTCAGAAGCCAGAGCTGAAGTCCCCTTCTAGTTAGAACTCAGCCCTTGGAGCTAATGGCCCCTGTATTCACATGAGAAAGTTCAGGATGAGAGGCAAGCCTCAACTGGCTAAGAGAACCAAAGTGACCCCCATCTACTGACCTGGGCACAGGCTGCCTGCTAGCAAGGATGGCACAGTTGCCTGCAGGCTCAGGTGTTGAAGGTGGGGGTAAGCAAAATGCTGGGGGCAATGCTGTGGTCCCTCCTGTATCTTGTCCATTTCGCGTCAAGGCAGTCATTAGTTGCACCCAGATCCAAGAAGCCTCAAGTCCTCTCAAGAAGTCATAGAAAATGACCAGGCCAGCCCTGATGGATGTTAAGTCTTAAACACGCAAGTACTAAATGTTCACACTCCCATTTCCCCCAAACTTAGCCCTACTGAATTTTAATGGTCAGCAGTCAAATCAAAGAGACTGTCCAAACAGGGAGCAGGCCTCACCCAGGGTCATAGGGTGCAGGGCCCAGAACATCGAATGTGGGCAGAACATATGGGTCCAGGCCCAGAGTTCTTCTGGTCATGATTCCAGGAAATAGTGGCTGTGGGGAAGATCCAGAAAGCCTTCTAGCAGCATGTGCCTCCCCCAAAGGCACAAATTATAGCCCATTCTATGATACCCCATTGTCCCCCCCATCATTGGGTTCCCACAACCTTTTCTGCTCTGCCAGAGAACCTGAAGTTTGTGGAGCCCGGAAATGGTGGCAAGGGGGGTGCTACTGGTGGAGGGAGAAGTGGAACGTCTTTCCCCTGCAGGAGTCGTGGCTCCCCAGAGCCTAGGAACATTGTAAGAGTTAGGGCTGGAGGGTGAAGATAATTGAGCCAAGTCCTGGGACTGATGCAGATGTGTGGATATATGTATGAACTTCACCTGACAAACACGGGTCTCATTAACTGTGCAGGATCCCTCCACCCCTTCCTGAGCTGATCCTGTTAGGATGGGCTAAGATTGGAGTGCGCACTTACCTCTGAGCTTCTGGCCTAGGCCCCTCTGCACCTGCAAGGCCAGGATTTCTGCCTCTAGGTGCTGGTTTTCTGCTTCCATTACCAGAAGCTGCCTTGCGACAGCGCCTGCCTTTCCTAGGACAAATGAGTCTGACCTGTCACCTGACCTCTGGTGACCAACCAGGAAGGCTCTGAGCAGATCTCTGGACAAGCCTAGATACAGCAATTCAGATTACAGCTACAGTGAACCAGGGTTCCAGCCTGAGAGCTTTTGCTCAAGTGGCTCCCAAGCCAGCGAGCCCTCCCTCCTCCCCTTTTCTCTGCCCAGGAAGAAGACCACTGTTGCTGAAAGGCTCTCCAGGCAGCCCCCTTCTGTTCACCCCTGGGGTTCTGCGATCTCCGAAGCTCCAGCGTTGATGCTTCCGCATGCATCTGCCACAGCTTGCTCAGAACTCCAGGGTCTCTGCCCCCACGTTGCATGTAAGCCTCACATAAGGTCCTAGGGAGTACGTGGTGGTGGGGGGGGTCAGGAAATCTTAAAAGGACTGACCGTCAGGGTCCCCATGCGTAGGCCTCACCTAATCTCAGCAGCCAGGCCCCCTGCATTAGCTTGCAGCACAGGCCAACAAAGTTCAGCTTCTGGCTGGGCATTCGACTGGGTTCTGGTACAAGGAGACAATGTCACGGATCCCCATCAGCATGCCACTACCCTAGCACCACTGCTGTGCTCCACCAGGATCTCACCCTATTTGGGGCTTAAGCTCTTGAACACGTGTCCCAAACACCTCTAGAGCTCCCCTGGTCCGCCCAGCCTCGGCCCGGAGTTCTCGAAGCTCTTGTGCCAGGTCCAAGGGAAGGGATATCCCATCCCGGACCCGGGCCAAACCCTGGAGGTGCCAGCTTAGTTCTGAGGGAGTAAGAGACTGAGTCAGAATTAAGTGTAGCCTGGTGATGAGAAGAGCAGGTCTGTATTTTCCCAATCCTCCCTAACCTGTACTACGTTGCTCTAGGGCACGGCCCTGGGCTTCAGTCTGCACCCTGCGCCTGGCATGAGTCCTAAGCAGTGCGCGCAGCCGCTCGCCAGGGGTCCCTGCAGCCTCAGAGGGGGGCCCCTCTGCAATCCAAGGTTGCACTTCTTGCAAAGTCAGCCGCAGCCACTGTACCTAGAGGTAACAGCAACTTGCAGTCAGTGTGTTGGGGCAGTCTTTCTTTTGTATACTCTACATGTATGAGGGGAGATTTCAAATTTGTAGCCCCGGGAAGAAAGGACGGGTAGGTGGTTACCTCCTCTCTTAACCTCTCTAGAGCAGACTTGCTGGCCTCTGGGTCTGAGGGGCCCTGCAGCTCTTGTGACATAGCCTAGAGGCAGAGGTTATTAAGATGAGCAACCTGAAAGTTCAGGCTTGTGAACTACCCACTCCTGGCCATAGGGGTACAGCCCTTACCGTGATGCCCCCGGATTCAGTAGAGGATTTCGTTCCAACAGTCAACTCCCTGGTCAGACGGCCAATACAGAAGCGCTGAGTGTGGGTGGCCAATAGGGCCCAGGAGCGGAAAACCATGTCACAGGAACTACAGGGCAGGAGCCCTGGCTCCCTAGGGTAGGAGGCCATGGGGCCGACACCAGCCTAGTCCTGCAGAAGATGTGGCACAGCAGGACAAAGGCTGAGGAGTCTAGACTACGAGCTCTACGAGATCTTCTAGTTTATGTTTGGGGAGGAACCTTGGTTCCCTGGGCAACTACAGGCCTGGGCAGGTCAGAATGGGTGGGAAAGCCGTGCTAGTTTGGGAGCAAGCTAGGCTTGTCTGTGCCACCTGTTTCCTTGCCTCCGTATGAAGGGGAACAAACAGATACATTCTTGTCTTAACTCGGCCATTAGGATTTATTCCACCTTTGGTCATTTAACAGCCTCTGAAAGGCAAGGACCATCTTGTTCACCACTATACTACAAAGCAGGTACCTGTACACAAGTCCAGGAATAACTGGGAGAGACGAGCAATGTTCTGCCTGGAAACCATCATCCTCACAAGATGAAAAGCTTTTTAAAATATGCTTCTTTTGAGTCAAACAACTTCCCCCCCAACTTCTTATACTGGGGACTAAATGGAGCTACACCTTCAGGTATTCAGTCATTCGAGCCTATGTTGCTTAGGCTGAGCTCAAAGTTGCAATCTTCTCAGCCTCCTAGAGTTCCGGGATTACAGGCATGTACCATAACTGTGGACGCCTCGCAACCACTTCTGAACAACTAAGTCACTCTAGGAAGAGTAGTCATTCCCTAACTCCCTTCTGATTACTGTTTTTTCAGCTGCAGATGGGGGATAATCAACACAGCCCAAGCAGTGAGAACTGTCAAGAGTTCTGGGGTGGCCCCATACCTCAAAGAAGCTCTCTTTTCTAAATAAGACAGGGACCTAAGGAATTTCTTCTCATGCAATATGCAAAGTCAAGGTAGGACCAGCAGCAAGTTACAAAATGCTTCAAAATATGGAATTTCAGTTCGTCTTAATTCCAAAAGACAAAGAGTATGTTTTTAGAAATATGTTCTGAAAAACTAGTAAATAGCAAAGCACAAGTCTCAATTTCTCAAACTTGGTATTTTTAGTTCATTTTACTCTATTTCTTTTTTTTTTTAAAGACAAAATCTCACCATGTAGCCTCAGAATTCCAAGTGTGGGGGTTATACGTGTGGACTGCAAAGCCTATCTATTTCATTTACACCAAGATGCGTATTTTTTATATTATAATCATCACATCAGGATTCACAATTAAAGAGTGTTGTAACTAGCAAGTTTTCTCTCATTAGTATATAAATGTCTTAAAACACAAAGGGGAGCTGGGTGTGGTGGCACACACCTGTCTATAATCCCAAAACTTTGGAAGTTTGAGGCAGAAAGATGGGAAGTTCAAGCTCTATCTGTATAACTTAGTAAGATCCAGTCTAAAAAATATACAAAGTGGTTGGGAATGTAGCTCAGTGGCATAGCACCCATGGGATCTGATCCTCAGAACAAAGAAAAGTCACCTTTCACTCAATGAAGTATGATTTCATATATATAATTTTTGGGGGTGGTACTGGGCCTTCAAACTGAGTTATGTTTCCAACCTTTTTTGAATTTTTTGCTTTGACACAGGGTCTTGCTAAATTGCCTAAGGTCAGTTCAAACTTGCAGTTCTTGTCTCAGCCTCTGAGAGTTGCTGAGATTATGTGTTCATCTCCACACTCAGCTCTTTCTCTGGTGTATCTCAACTGTTATCACCACAGTTTGCATATAAACTACTTATACTGTACCACTAGCAATAGTAACTATATATAGCACTGACAAGATCTCGCTCTTCTATTCAGAGTTATCTTTCTAACATACAATGAGGCCTTGCACTTGCCTATTTATTTCTCGGTAGGATATTCAGTAATTCTAATCCCCTGTAAGGACAAACTAAGGCAGGGACAACAAATCTGTCAGTGTTCTATTCCATTAACTTCTATTTCTCCATCAAATTTTTGGCCTAAAAGTTCCATCTTTTGTTTTACATTAAAGAACAACCCCCCCCCCACCCCCCCAAAAAACAGGGTCTCACCTGGTAGTTCAGACTGGTCCTGAACTCAGCCATCGTCGTGCTGGAATGACAGGCATGAGCCACCACAACCAGCATTCTGGTATGTAGTATGGTACTGATCACTGGTGGGTGTGAGTCACCACATACCCCACACTGTTGTGGTTACCGGGGATCGAACCTGGGCCCTTGTGCTTGCAAGGTAGGCACTGGAACCACTGAGCTAAATACCTGGCCCTCTTACATTTTAAAACTAGTTCTTTTGAGACCGGATCTCACTACAATAACTCAGGCTGGTCTTGAACTCACAATGATCCTCCAGTCTCAGTCTTCCAAGTGCTGGGATTATAGTTTCATCTTTTCTAATACAACTGTTTACTGTCTCCCTTACTTGGCTGGTTATTCCTTGCAAGTTTTTTTTTAGGGGGTGGGGGTGGACCAGGGCTTGAATTCAGGACCATGTACTTGTAATGGAGGCACTGGAACCACTGAGCTAAATCCCCCAGCCCACATGACACTCAGGACATGCAATAATGGCTTGGGAATTACAGAATTAAGTAACCTGCTTCCTCCACTGGTCACCTAGCCTGTACTGGCTAAAATCTTGCCCATTAAAGTTCTTGTTTAGTAGGAAAACTGAGGCACAGATCTTCTTTAAAACACCTGGATACTTGGGCGGGGAAGTTAGCTCAGTGGTTCCGGCGCCTGTCTTGCAAGCACAAGGACCTGGGTTCGATTCCCCGGTAACCACATACCATACTGGGCGTGGGGACTCACGGCCAGCAGCAACCAGTACCACATACCACAGTGCCGGGTGTGGTGGCTCACGCCTGTAATCCCAGCACTCGGGAGGCAGAGGCAGGAGGATTGCTGTGATGTGAGTTGGAGGCTGAGCTCAGGGCCAGCCTAAACCACAAAACGAAACCCTGTCTCAAAAAAACCTAAAAAAAAAAAAACAAAAAAACACCTGGATACGTATATACGTAGGTGCTAAAAAAATGGCTGAAAGAAAATTAAGTAAGATTACTGATTATACAAAAGGATTTTCTTCTATTCTTTTTTGTAGTGCAGACAATTGAACTCAGGACCTTGTACTTGCCTGGCAGGTCGACAGTACCACTGAGCTATATCCACAGCACTGAAAAAGATTTTGCCTAGCATCCCTGTGTAGGATATACAGCTCTGCTGGAAGAACTAAGAATGTCTGAAGTTAGATTTCCCTCAAATGTGTAAAATCACTCCCCCTAAAATAGAATATACTAATTTTAAAGAAAATATACTGTTGTTTTTTTTGAGACAGGGTCTCGCTTTGTAGTTCAGGCTGGCCCTGGGCTCAGCCTCCAACTCACATCACAGTAATCCTCCTGCCTCTGCCTCCCGAGTGCTGGAATTACAGGCATGAGCCTCCACACCCAGTATGGTATATGGTTACCGGGGATCCAACCCGGGTCCTTGCGCTTGCAAGACAGGTGCCGGAACCACTGAGCTAAATCCCTGGCCTTTTTTTTTTTTTAAAAGACAGGGTCTTGCTATGTAGTTCTAGCTGGCCTTGAACTCACTCCTTGGCCCATGCTGGCCTCAAATTTATAGCAATCCTCCTGCCTCAGCTTCCTGAGTACTGGGATAACAGGCGTGCACAGGAAAATATACTTCTTACACAGGACAATCCAAAATGATGCAAAATATTTATTCCAAGTTAGTTATTTTTATGCAGTAGTTTTTCCCCCTCAACAGACTTGTGATAACCACATCTTTTTAAATCTGTAAATAATGTTATCAAAATAATCTTAATCTTTGAAATCTCACAAAAATTTATATTTTACAATCCACCCTGAATATCAAGGCTGCAAGAATAACACATTTCTTATATCCAAATATTTTACAGCTGTACCCAAAAAAGGAAAACAAAAACAAAAACAAAACAAAAAACCATATGCTTGGTTAAGGGCTAGTTACCCGAGCAGCCAAAAAAAAAAACCAAATTATTAGCATTAATTTAATACAATTATAACTTCAATAGTCACTTTGTCATTGACAATGATTGCTTGAGCACAGGGGTGAGTGCCCCACGGGCTGGTAGTAGAAGCTGCTGCTGAGACCAGCATCTGCTCCTCTCCATCTCTGCACTGCCAGCTCCCACCTGTGCATCGCCCCATGTGTTCTGTACGTGTATTTTGAAAATCTTTCCCACCACACAAACATCTCTATTAAGCAGGTAACAGGAAAGAACAACAACAAAAGCTCCACAAGCCAACTGCTCTCTCTTTGGGATATGATTATTTCCCTTGTGCATGAAGTATTCAATGTAAGAAAAGGAAAAAGAAAACGTTTTTCATATATTCCCAAAACATACAAGCTGAGTTACTGGTTCAGATGAACTGTGAATATTTCTGTGCCTACTTCCAGGCATCATCATCTGATGTCTCACTGCTACTCGTTTCAGTGTCTGAATCTTCAAACTCTGCTTTACAAGTGCTTCTCCAAGGGGAGAAGAGGCTCAAACTGCGACTCTGTAAGAAGCCATTCTTTGCAAAGCCATTTCTTCTCAGCTGTGGACAGAGAAGAGAAAACTCATCAATGAGTACAATGACAGATAGAACTGACCAAGGCGAGGCCTTTGTTTAGAAGCTGAATATTGGGAAGGGGGGTTTTCCCCCTAAAGTATTTTACAGCAGCTCTCTTGAAACTTTCATGTTTAAATGAATTATGTAAGATTGTTTTAAAGTACACATTCCAATTTTGTATGTTCCCTGTTTTAAGCAGAGTTCTGAGTGGTAAGGTCATGCTACAATATTCTTTTTTATTTTTTGAGACAGCATCTTGCTTTTGCGGTTCAGGCTGGCCCTGAGCTCAGCCTCCAACTCACATCACAGCAATCCTCCTGCCTCTGCCTTCCGAGTGCTGGGATTACAGACGTGAGCCACCACGTCCAGCACTGTGGTGGCACTGTGGTATGTGGTGCTGGTTGCTGCTGGGCGTGAGTCTCCACACCCAGTATTGTATGTGGTTACTGGGGATCGAACTCGGGTCCTTGCGCTTGCAAGACAGGCGCCGGAACCACTGAGCTAACTCCCTGGCCCATCCTACAATATTCTTTTATCCAATGTCAATTATGCTTTAGTTTTTTGTTTGTTTGAGATAGGGTCTTACTATGTAGTTCAGGCTGGCGTAGAACTCCCAGTGATCGTATTGTCTTAACTTCCCAAGTGCTGGTTTACAGGAGTTAGCTACCACCTCTAGCAGTTACGCTTTAAATATCTGCCACCAGAACTATCAGGTCAGGGGGCTCTGAAGAAACTTTGTGTTGTTCCCTGCTATATAAACCCTAGGATATGGCCATGTTTATTTGGAGAAAGAATCAATTTTTTTTTTTTTTTAAGGTTTTGTGAGATAGGGTCTCGCTTTTGTGGTTCAGGTTGGCCCTGAGCTCAGCCTCAAACTCACCTCACAGCAACCCTCCTGCCTCTGCCTCTTGAGTGCTGGGATTACAGGCATGAGCCACCATGCCCGGCACTGTGGTCTGTGGTACTGGTTGCTGCTGGGGTGAGTCTCCACACCCAGTATTGCTATGTGGTTACCGAGGATCGAACTCGGGTCCTTGCGCTTGCAAGACAGGCGCCAGAACCACTGAGCTATATCCCCGGCCCAAGAATCAGTATTTTTTGGTACAGTTCTGGGGTTGAACCCAGGGCCTCACTTAGCTACTACTCTACACCTCTGCATTTTGAGACAGGTCTTGTTAAGTTGCCTAGACTAGATTCAAACTTGGAATTCTCATGCCTCAGCCTCCTAAGTAACAGATTACAAGTGTGTGCCATCCATCCTGGCTCAATTATTTGTTAAGCAAAAGTCTTTAAGAGAAAGATTAAGATCTCATAATCCAAGCACTCAACAGGATGAGGCAAGGAATCTGCAAGAATCTGAGGGCATCCAGGCCTCATAATGAGTTCAAGGCCAGTCTGAACAGACAGAGACCATGTCTCAAAAACCAACCAACCAGGGCTGGAGATTTAGCTCAGTGGTTCCAGCACCTGCCTTGCAAACACAAAGTCCCAGTAATCACATTCCACAATGCAAGACGTAGTGACTCACACCCATTAGCAATCAGTAGTGGCTCACACCTGTAATCACAGCACTGGACAGGCAGAGGCAGAGGCAGGCTAGCCTAGGCTACAAAGTGAGACACTGTCTCAACACACACACACAGAGACACACACACAGAGACACACAGACACAGACACAGACACACCAAAACCAAACCAAACCAGACGAACAACAACAACAACAAAAAACCAAAAACCAATCAACCCAAAAAGCCAAAACCCCCAAACATCAACAACTGACTTTGGTGTCAGTCTTATGGTTTTGATATAGAGTGAATTGAGAACTGTGAGGATGAACATTTTACTTCCTACCAGTTAATGGATTGGTTTGTTATCCACAAATCCTTTGTTGTCCAGGCAGAGCTGAGTGCCACTTTGTATTCTATTATAGGAATTTACTTTATATTCTTTTTCAAGGACTTTTTCTCACTTTAAACTTAGGACTTCTTAAGGGAAAGAACCTCTCAGACTCCTTTCTCTCTTAATGGTTAAATGGTCTCCAAGAAAGGTTTATGACATACCTGCTCTGTCTTCATGTGGAACTCTTTGAGCTCATCCTCTGTGAGTGGAAGGCAATTCTCATCATTTTCAGGATATTCCTGCCATCCCATTGCTTTCAATAACCTGGTAAACGTACAAGGTCAAGCAAAGAAAATTTGACACCCAAGTCCATATGGGAAGCTCATAGCTTTCCACAAAAACTTTTCTGTCCGAAGAATGAATGTTAGAGAAGGACCCCACGCCCTTGGGATGACCTACACAGCTGCTCATAAATAAATGGGGCATCTCTATATTGAGATAAAAAGAGCTATTTAAAGAGTAGAAGCAGAAAACATTATAGCATAAAGAGATGAACCAAACTACAAAGGCTTTCTGTCTCATCAAAACAGAGGAAGAAATTTCACTTCTGTTTCCAACTTCTCTTTTAATTTCATGGCACTGTGGTTTCTCTTATAACCTAGCAAGTCCCTTTTAGGAAGGTACTGTCACATTTGGCAGGCCCCACTCAGTATCTACTTGCCCAGAAAAAAGGCTTCTCTGTTTGTTCAAGGCCTTTATTTCAATATCAGGTTCCAGCAATGAGGGGCTCAGGCTTCCTATGGCTCATTCTTTTTTTTTTTTTTTTTGAGACAGGGTCTTACTTTGTAGTTCAGACTGGCCCTGAGCTCAGCCTCAAACTCACAGCAATCCTCCTGTCTCTGCTTCCTAAGTGCTGGGATTATAGGCATGAGACACCATGCCTGGCACTGTGGTATGTGGTACTGATTGCTGGTGGGCCTGAGTCATCACACCCGGTATTGTTGTATGTGGTTACTGGGGAATGAACCCAGACCCTTGTGCTTGCAAGACAGGCACTAGAGCCAGTGAGCTAAATCCACGGCTTCCTATGGTTCATTTAAGGGATTTTTATAGTAACCGTTCATTTGAGCTGGCACAAATGTCTCAGGAAGCAGTTCCTGTTACGCCTGGTGCTATGGACTGAGTCTGAAACTACATGAAAACTTTGTGGGGGGATTAATAAAAAAGTTGGCCTAATCTGAGACAATGTCCAGAAGACACTAAGGGAAGCTGGAGTCCACATAATGAAAGTTATGGTGCTTGTGGAAACTTCACTCTGTGAGTCAGACTCTTGAGATGTCCTAAGTGTGCTCAAGGACCTTATACAGGTCTTACACGGTATTCCTTGTCATCTCCTCACCTGTGTTCTGCTTCCAGAGAATGTGAGAGGACCTCTCCTTCTTCTACAACTGG
The DNA here is from genome assembly GCA_004026965.1 of Petromus typicus. Lineage (NCBI taxonomy): Eukaryota > Metazoa > Chordata > Mammalia > Rodentia > Petromuridae > Petromus > Petromus typicus. Next base: position 24,254 of record PVIR01023780.1, read on the forward strand.
GAGAGAGACACCATTCTGAAGACAGCCTTCTTCCCCATTTTCCTTTGGTTCGGGTGTGCTGTTGTCCTCCAACTGTAATAAAAAGGACAAACTTAGCCATTTTTTTCTGGAGAGATAAGCAACCTACAAAACCAAGGAATCAGAAGCTAAGAAGTGCTTTCCAGAAGATAAACGTTGGCCCACAGGTTTGTTGATAGTTAAAGAAGAGACTTTTTCTATCAACAAACTGTTTCTGAAATTTATATGGTATCATCTGTCCTCAAGATTTACTAAAAAGGGATGGTGATGTAGTTCAGCGGCACTATGCCTAACTAGCAACTGTGAGGCCCTGAGTTTGATCCCCAGTACCAAGAGGGGAGGGAATGATTTACTAAAATCAGACTGGCCCTGAGCTTTACTAAATTTGTAGCTAGAGCAAGCCAAGTGAAGTGATACATACCTATAAGATGGGGAGGTTTGGAGATGTGGGACCATGATGCTGGGGCAGAAGGATCCCAAGTTCCAGCCCGGGCAACTTGGTGACACATTCTTAAGACTTTAAAAAAATACTAATAATCAAAAAAATAAAAAAGTACAAGAAATCATAGGAGAAAACATCATTCATTCTAAGTAAAGCAATGACATTTTCAGATACAAAATTCATGACTCATAAAAATGACAACTGATAACAACCTTGGTAAAAATAAATGATCTTTTCTCCTTTTTTTTTTGCAGTACCAGGGATCAAAGGCATGACCTGTGCTTGCAAGGGAGGTGACAATGACACTAAGCTAAATTTGTAGCCATTTTTTTCTTTTTTTTTTTTGAAAAAGTCTCACTCAGCTTGAGCTGGCTTGGAACTCATAGCAATCCTTCTGCCACAGACTCCTGAGTGTTGATATTACAGGTGTGTGCCATCACACCTGGCAAAAATAAAAATTTTCTGCTCTGTAAACAATGTCAGAGAATGAAAAAAAGCCACAGACAGGGAGAAAGTATTTATAAAAGGCATATCTGATGCCAGGAATGGATCAATGCCTGTAATCCTAGCTCTCTGGGAGGTTAAGGCATGGAGAGTTGTCAAGTTCAATCAGGTCTGGACAACTTAATCAAACCCTGTCTCAAATAAAGATTTGGAGATGTAACTTGGTGCAAAGGCTCTGGGTTCAACACCAAGTACTGTGCAAAGAAACAAAAGCAGAACAATAAAGTCCATTTCATAAAGGACTATTACCCAAGATCGATATTAAAAAAAAAAAAATCCCCTCTTAATACACAATAAAGAAATAATCTGATTTGAAAATGGGCCAAAGACTTGAACATCCACATGGCCAAATGGCACAACTGCTTGGGAAGACAGTTTGGTAGCTTCTCACAAACCTAAATATTCCCTTACTTTAAGATCCAGCCATCATACTCTATGGTGTATCTTTACCTAAAGCAGCTGACAACTAATGCTGACATAAAAATGTGCTCAAAGATGACTACAGCAGCTTTAATTTTATTAATTTAATTGAAACTTGGAAGTAATCAAGATGCCCCTCAGTAGAAGATGAGCTTAAAGGTCATTAAAAGAAACCCTAATTTGAATCTCTGAACAACAGTGGCTTATATGTTTTTATCTGGTGCTTTTACTTCGTCATCTGAAAACTGTCTGTTCATACATGCCCACTTTTGAATTGGATCTTTAAACTTGGATCCTTTAAAATTGGATCTTTAAACTTGGAGGGGTGGTCTGAGTTTTTAAAAGTTCTTTATGTATTCTAGACTGTACACCTTTATCTGAAAAACAGCTGGTAAAATTGTATTCTCACATTAAAGGTTGTCTTTTTGCTCTGCTGGTGGTTTCCCTTGCTGTGCAGAAGCTTTTTAATACAATGAGATTCCATCTTACTCCAGAAAACAGTGACTGCTATCACGAAATCAACCATAACAAATGCTGGTGGGGCTGTGGAAAAAAGAAATCCTCCTCCACTATTGGTGTGAATGTAAACTAGTGCAACCACTGTGGAAATCAGTATGGAAATTCCTCAAAAAACTAGGATTAGAGATCCCATTTGACCCTGCTATTTCCTGGATGGGTATATTCATGAAAGAACGAAAAGCAGCATATCAGAGTGACATGTATGCCTATAGTTTTAGTACTCAGTTTGTAATAGTTAATTTTTTTTTTTAAGGTTTTTTGAGACAGGGTCTCACTTTGTGGTTCAGGCTGGCCCTGAGCTCAGCCTCAAACTCACGTCACAGCAATCCTCCTGCCTCTGCCTCCCGAGTGCTGGGATTACAGGCGTGAGCCACCACGCCCGGCACTGGTATGTGGTACTGGTTGCCGCTGGGGTGAGTCTCCACACCCAGTATTGT
>PVIR01023781.1:0-26649 GCA_004026965.1 Petromus typicus
AAAGGGAAGCACACGTGGCCTCAGAGAAAGTGCACAACTAATGCATCAGTTCCCATGTGATGGGAATCTCTGAAAGGAAGAGAGACAAGGGAAATATATTCAAAGAAATAATGGTCGAAATTGTCCCAAGTTTTTAAATAATTAACCTACATGTTCATGAATCTTTAAAAATCCAAAATACACTAAACCCACAGAAACGCACACCCAGACATGTAGCTAGAATATGGAAGGTCAAAGGTAAAGAGAATTGAAAGATAGTGAGGAAAATGATTTATCATATTCATGGCTTCACCCATTTAGGTTGACACCTGACTTCTCATCAGAAACCACTGAGGCCAGAAGAGATAGTGCAAAAGAAAAAAATCTTCAAATCAAGAATATTGAACCCAGTCAAACTTTCTTTCATAAATCAAGGAAAAAATGCAAGTGTTCCCTGATAAACAAAAAATAGAAAGTTCCTTCCAAAAGATCTGTCTTACAAGAAATACTAAAGAATATCCCTCAAATTCAAAGCAAGCAATACCTGACAGTAATTCAAATCCACATACAGAAATAAAGAACACCAGTAAAGGTTTATGAGGTATGCACTAGTTATACAGGTGATTATAAAAGATAAAATAATTGTATTTTTTTCTTAACTGATTTAATAACAACTGCAAAAAACATCATGTTCATTATTGTGTCATTAGACTTATGATCTGTAGAAATGTAATATTCTATGTTTGATGAACAGAACATAAATAAGTAGGTGAAAACAAAACTACTGGACTAATGAAATGATACAAGATGGCAAGTCAGGTGTCAAGTCCACAGTAAGAATGAAGAGACTCAAAATAGGAAAACTGTAGACAAAAATGAACAAAACCTTAACTTTTAGTTAGACTGAGCAAGAAGGGAAATGAGAACATATTCAAATTATGAAAACTATTGCTGACTTACAGAAATAAAAAATTTTAGAAATGAATATTCTGATCAATTGTATACAATTTAAATGACAGACAAAATGGGCAATAGGTATATGTTTATATCCAATTGATTTGACAATAGTGCTAAAACTTTTAATGATAAAAGAATAGTGTTCTTGACAAATATGCTGAGACAACTAGATATCCACAAGCAATACTGAAGTGAACCCTTAATTTACACCATACACAGAAATCCACTCAAAATGTGTCTTAGACCAAACATAAGAGCTAAAACTAAAACCCCCTGAAGATCACTTCAGAGTAAATCTACATGATCTCGAGTTAGGCAGTAATTTCTCGTACATGAAGCTTAGAGCACAAACAGCAAAGGACAAAATGGTAAATTCATTTACATAACAAACTTTAAAAGTTTTATGTGGCAGATTATAGCATCAACAAAGTGAAACATACAATCCACAAAATGGAAAATACTATTTACAAATCACATACCTACAAAAAGACATATCAAGAATGTGTTTTCAAAAAGGCTTTTATAACTCAATAATTTTTAACACCTTCAGTTTTAAAGTAGGTAAAGAACATGAGCGACATTTGTCTAAAACACAATATACAAATGACCACTGCGCTCCCTGAAGGGTACTGAACATCTAGAACCATCAGAGAAATACAGACCAAAGTGATACCCAGCTACTACTTCACACTCACTACAATGGTCATAAGCAAAAAGAAAGGTGTCAGGGCCAGGGATTTAGCTCAGTGGTTCCAGCATCCATCCTGCAAGTGCAAGAACTGGGGGTTTGATCCTTAGTAACCACATTCAACAGTGCCGGGTGTGGTGACTCATGCCCACCAGACATCAGTACCACATACCACAATATCCGGCGTCATGGCTCGTGCCTGTAATCTCAGCACTCAGGAGGCAGAGGCAGGAAGATTGCTCTGAGTTCAAGGCTACATAGTGAGCTCAGAGCCAGCCTGAACTATAAAGCAAGACCGTGTCACTCACACACACACACACAAGTATTAGTGATGAGCAGAAAATATGGTGGTCTTTGTTAGGCAGTGAGAATGGGAACAGTGCAATCTCTTTGGAAAATTCTTTGGCATTCCCTCAGACTCTTGAACACAGAGCTACTATATGATTAGGCTATTTCATCTGTAGGCTGATATCAAAGACAAATGAAGCCTTATACCCACAAAAAATCTTGTACGCAAATGTTCACAACAGGATTTTCATAATGGCCAGAAGCAAAACAACTTAAGTCTCCATCCACTGATAATGTGAACAAACTGTAGGCTGTCTGTAAAGGAATATTGTTTATTAATAACCAAAAATGAACGGCAGCATCACAGGCACAACCCTGTGTGAAAGTCCACAGTAAGCAAGTGTAGGGAGGTGGGAGGTTCTTAGTTTCTGCTACGGGGGGCAGTTGGAGGAGTAGCCAGTGGTTGCTAGTGGGTTTCTTTACTGGGTGATGAAAATATTCCGAACCTAGTTTGAGTTGGTGGGTACACAACTTCACAAATATACTAAAACAGGCTTCATTATATATTTTAGGTGGACAATTGCATAGTATGTGAATTATGTCTCAATAAAGTTGTTTTTAAAAAACGGGATAGTGACCCTAGGCAAACTTGTATAAAATGAATGCTTTATAATAGAAGCTGTTAAGTGCATAGGGTTCTATCAGGTGACATATTAATAAAACCCATCCTATGGCTTCCAGTGTCATCCCAACGCTTTCCTACACACTCTTTTTTGATTTGGTGATTTATAATGCTTGCCCTGTGAGCTGTCATAATGGCTGATATTATTTCATTACCACATATCAAAATAAGAGTTAAAAATGCTTTTAACACAACTCCAAGTCATGAATGATACAAAATGTTCTCTGTGGAAAATATTTAAAGGCACCTTATTAAATGGTTTTCTGATGGTGGACACCAATGTCATCTGTTTTTCCCTGCGGGTTACAGGGCTGTGCAAACATAAAAGCTAATTTCATAACTTACACGAGAATGTCAACCCATGACCTATAGTCCTCTTAATTAAAGCTCTGAGTATTGTGTTGGATATGCACCCTGGGAGGAAAATCCAAGAAGCATCATTCTTCACTGGGGGACTGGAAGACCAAAGAAGAGTTGATGACCCATGTGGACCCTGGAGGGGTCTTTGAGGACATCAAATGTGTTGTGCGTCTGGTGACACTGATCATCGCTAACTACAGTCCCACCTAACTAGGAGAGCAGCTCAGCCTTGACACAAGCTGGGAACAAGCCCCATTGAGTGGCTTTGGGAGGAAAGTGAGTCCCACTTACCACTCCTCCTGCCTGAGGCCTCTGGTTCCAAACTCCAGACTCAGAGCATTCGTCGGAGTCACTTGCAGAATCTAGTGTCCAAGCTTCCCCAGGTGACACAGGCACAGGTTGGGATGAGGCAGGAGAGTCCCAGTCAGATCTAAGTGCCTGCTCGGATTCTCTGTCCTATCACTGAAGCTCCTGAGACAGGTGTCCCAGGCCCCTCTGACACTTGAGTTTCAGGGGTCCTGGGGGTGAATGGATGCAGATGGGAGAGATCACATGCCTGTGGCTCTCTCCTGTCCCCAGGACTTCCTGGGGGTGGGAATCTGTCTGGGAAGTGAAAGCGGAACCGAGAGTCGCAGAAACTTGTTTCCGTGCTGGTCAGTAAACACTGTGCAGTCTGGCCGGGATCCTCTCAGGACCAGACCACTTGTGGCTCAAGCAGAGGAGCCATCATTGTGGTGACTAATTTCAGTGGTCACTTGGCCTGGGTTGAGAGACACCTAGAAGACTGGTAAAGCGTTCCTACACTTTAGATCCAGAAAGTCCTCCCAAAGACTCATGCTCAAGACTGGATTGTGCAGATACTCATCAGTGGATTTGTCCACCGAAGAGTTTAGAGTGGAAACGCCATGAGGAGGCGGGACCTGCTCAGAAGAGGCCTTGCATGGAAGGTGTGACCTGGACGGAGGCTCACTCCAAGCTGCCTTGATGTGAGCAGCTTCCCTCGCTACCCCATTCACTGTGCCTTTCCTGCCTGAGAGCAGCCAGCTGTGCCCTGAAGCCCCCCAGGACAGTGAGCCAAAGTCAACCTCCCCTCCTTTAAGTTTTGGGCGTTGTTGGTATTTTGTTCCCATGATGAGAAAGTAGCTGAGACAAGTACATTCTGGGTGTGTCTGTGAGGCTATCGCAGAGAAGCCTGGTGCATGAGTCAGAGAGCCAAGTGGGAAGACAGTGCATGAACATAGGCAGTTCTGGGCCTGGTGGGATGAGAACGTGGAGGGGATGCACCTGTGCACACACTTGACCTCTCGGCCAAGTGACACTTTGCTGCTCGGGAATATCAGCGTCCAGATCTTCGGCCTCTGCACACACACTTGCACCTGTTGCTCTCCAGGTCCTGCCTGGCCTCTAGCCCTGGCCTGTAGCTGCACTCTCGGCACCTCTTGTTCTGAGATTCCCAGGTGCCTGTACTGAGTACCCCCCGGTTCCGCAGCTCTCAGCCTGCGATGGTGACTGTGCGACCATCTCGCCTTCCGTAGATGAGCTGACCATCTCGCCTTCCGTAGATAAATCTGCTCCCAGAGTTGTATATTCAACTGACATTCAGGTGACATTCCTGACTAAATCAAAGTCAGGCAACTGAGAAAACTGTTTTGTATTAAACAAACGGCCCTATAAGTACAAATGTGTGAACGCGATGAAATCTGGCCTCTGAGGGGAGGGTTATGACTGGACTGTGCCAGTCTGCCCTCCAGTTCATGCAGCGTCACCCCTTGCAACCCTGGGTGCCTAGTAATGGGGCATAATGTGGAGATAGTATCTTTGTAGCAATAACCAGTTAAAATGAGGCCATTAACATGGGATCTCATCCAGTACGACTGGTGTCCTTATTGAAAGCGAATCCCAATACAGAAACACCACTATGAGAAAATAAAGGTAACTGTCTACAAGCCAGACAAGAGGACCTGGAACACATCTTCTCCTTATTAGAAAACAGCTTCACCAGCACTTTCTTCTAGGACTAACTTGTGAGAAAACGAATTTCTGTTATTTAAACTTCCTACTTTGTTACAGGAATCTAGGGCATTTCTATCTATCTACAGCCTGTTCTAAAAGGCCTGTGGATGCTCGACACAGGAGCACTCCCTCAGAAGCCACTGTCCCTCGGACTGTGCCTGGTCACTTCAGCTAGGCCTCCCCAGAGTCCTTTCCTCAGTAAGACCTCTGTGGGCTGAGGAGGGCTTTTGAACTAGGCTTCTCCTCACACACTCAAAGACCTAGTTATGGGGTGACTGGATCAACATGGATAGGGTAGACAAGACCTTCGCCCAGCTCAAGCTCTTCAGCAACCTCTGCTTCAGACCAACTCCCTACGATCTCTAAGATTCCACTCTACATTTCTGAAAGTTTGGGCCCTGATTCTAAGCAGTTCTTTACAGCACTGCCGTCCACACAGTGGTCCTCTCCACACGGCAGCTTTGTGCCGCCTAAGGCCCTTCTCTACTCAAGCCCTTGCCCTCTACCTCTATGGTCACCAGACAGACCGTATCCTTGCCAGGTGCTTTTCCTAACCTGGCCTGTCCCCTTTCTCCACAACCTGAACCTGTCCCCACCCCCTTTGTTTCTCCTCACACTGGTAAGCTAGCACCTTATAGGAAGGAGCTCTTCCAAGATCCGTTTTGAAAATCTGAGTCCCACTTCCCTAGTCAGACGCAGCTTCTAACCCCTCACCACGATCTACTTCCACCTGAACCACGATCTCAGTCCTGACATCTTCCACCCTTGAATAGGACCACAGATTCAGCTTGTGCGGCTTGACGGTGATCCTTCTGCCTACCCAGTTCTCCCTGCCTGGGAGGCTCTCTGCTTCCCCAGTCCTATCTTTGCTTGGCCAGGCCCAGCCCTGTCCATCCACACAGCCACCTTCCTCTCAGGGAATGGCGAGGAAGTTCTTGACCTCTGCATTCGGCAGACTCCGGTCCTTGAACTTCACCCTTCACCCCTCTGTGAGCTCCGCACCCTTCACACTCCCCCTAACTGATTACTTCTCGGATCACCCCAGTGCTCCTCCAGCTGGGAGGCCTCTTCCATGAGGACACATCCTCACCTGCTCTTCAGCTGAGGGACCATAATTCCTCAGGTGCCCACGGAAGTGTGACACGGAACCTGCTGCCTGCTCCTCAGGAACACGCCTGGCTCTTCCTCAGCACAGCTCACTGTGGCTGTCAGGACCGTGTCCCAAGGGCTGAAGACGGCTGGTGACATACACATGCTGTGAGGACAGGACCATTTGCCTTACCTGTGGTCAGACCGCAGCTCTTCTGGCTCTGGAGGAAGGAGGCACAGGGTCATTGCTGTCATCATTGCCAGCCTTGTCCAAGTGGCCAGAGCAATGTCACTGTGCCCAGAGGCGGAGGGAGTCAGAGAGGAAGGTGGGGGGCCACCCTTGGAGCCGCTGCCTTCTGCGCCTTCCTGCTGTTTCACATGACTCATGCCCTCTTCAACCCCCAAGCAAGTCCACCTGCTGTGAACACGCTCCTAGGCGCATTTGCTGGGTGCCTGTCCCCAGGGCTTAGGGGAGATCTTCACAGGTGGGCCTGCGATTAGGGCAGAGGATGCTACACTCGGAGAGCACCATGGGTTCACACTTGATAGCAGGCTGTTGTGCCCACTCTGTGCTCCTGGTTCCTTCTCTGCATAGTTTGTCCCTTTCTACTTCTGTTACCTCGTAATGTGGCCAAAGAGCCTTGGCCAGCCTTTGCCTGCTATTCAGGCTCTTCAGCCACCAGAAGTATGTGCTGAATAAACTTCTTTGCTTTATAAAGTACCTAATCTTAAGGCATTTTGTTATAGCAACAGAAAACATTCTAAGACATTTATGTACCAACACACACCATATGTGTGTGTGCAAATGGGCACACACATACACTTGCACATTCCCTGCGCAGGCCTGCTCCATCAGCTGCCACCCTCCTCCTGTCTGTGTGGATAGTCACCCCACCCAGCTGTGCTGCCTCCTCCAGCACAGAGCCCTGGCACCACCTGTCAGTATTGCTGCCCTATACCTGCCCTGACCAGCTCTTTTCCACGAGTGTCTGTGGCACTTTGTGTCTCTACAACCTGCAGGCAGTGCAGTCAGGTCTGACCCCAGATGGTGCCCCAGGCCGCACCCTGTCACACACTATGGAAAGATCATGGCCAAGAGTGACGCTCAGGCCCAGGGTGTCCTCCCCGGCTTCTGTGAAATCCAGAAGCTCACATCTTCCTCTCTCTTTGGGGATGAAGGAGCATGTTGTGATGCCATGGCCCAGGTGTCTGCTAAGCTGGCATGAATTGCTCCACAGTGCAGATTAGCTGTCGAGAGAACTAGACTTCTGACTGCAACTTTTCTGGAACTAACATGTTTCATAGCTAAAAGCTTCTGAGCTACTCTTTTCTGTTTTCCTGGAGGTAACTGCATGCTGCATGACTATTAAATATCATCACAATTAAAAAGCTGACACTTTCGTAGGGTGAAATTTCACCTCTGCTGCTGGCAGAGAGGTGTGGCACAACCCTTGTCTCCTCCTGCACACTCACCAGCATTTACCCAGCTAAATCCCATCTGCCTTCACCTCTCTCTGCCCAGCACTATTGTGGACAGCACTGGTCAGGCTGCCAGCCATGGGCAGGGGCAGGTGCGTACCACTGGGGCAATGTCACCCTTGTGGGAAAAGTGAGTGGTTCAGGTTTGCTTCTGTGAGAGAAGCAGGAGGTAGAAATATATTCTCTTACACGACTCAATGCCTCTAGCAAGAACCAGTGTAACAATAAAGGAAATTCATTTTCTCACCCCACTTGGTGCGTGATCTGTTTATTCATGGAAAGACACGCATGCTAGGCTGAATGTAAAAAGTGAAAGCCTGCAACAGGATTTAAAAATGGTGTTTACAGTCTTATTAAAGTTCAGTCACAGCAGGAGAGCGAAATCATAAAAGTACATAATGCATTTTAGAGATAATGGAGCTGCCACCAAGTGGATAAAGGACGGGGCTTTTGGAGGGCCTGGGGGAGGGGAAACAAAGGCACATAGGGAGTGGGGCAAGCAGGAAGAGAGACAGGCGGCTGATGAGTAGCCCTGCTTTGGACGTGGTTTTATGTCCCCCAAAGTGTCCTGTGCTACAAGCCTGGCACCGTGTGACAACCAAGAACATTTATGGGTGAGACACACTGGGAGGTAGCTGGGCATTGGGCAGTGCCTCAGAAAGAATTAATGCTGGTCTCAGAGGAGGAGTTGTTACAAGAAGAGTGAGCCTGACCTCTAGGTCTCCTTGGAGACTCATCATGTGATCTATCCTGTCTCGTCATGTGATCTCTGCCTCTTGTATCTGCTCCTGCCGTGATGTTATCTGCCATGTCATAATGCAGCAAGGGGCCTCTGATCAGAAGCTAAATTGATATGGCCACCCTCTGTTGGACTTGCAGCTTCTAAAACTCCAAGTTAAATAAATCTCTTTTTATAAAATTCTCAACCTTAGGCATTTGTAATAGAAACAGAAAATTGAATAATACAACATTTGTGTACACTTTCCTGACAAAGCAGGATATAAGTGTATGAATTTCTACCATTTTTTTCACAGAATCTTAAATCTCATAACCCTGAAGAATAACCGAGGCAGGCAGGAATTATGTCTGTGAAGTAGAGTTTGCAATGGACATAAGATAAAACCTAAAACTTTCTATATCATAGTGGTTTGGGAGGCTGGGGCAGGAGGATCACAAGTTCAAATCTCATCTCGGTAATTTAGCAATTCACTGAAACTCTGTCTCAAAATAAAAAAATAAAAGGTGGCTTGGGATGAAGCTCAGTGCAAGGGCCTTGGGCTCAATCCTCAGTGCCACAAAAATCTAACAGTCTGGTGCCAAATCCATGGTCAGCTAACCAGGGGACCTTCTGCGATGGGACAGTGAGCACATCAGTGCTTAGTGAAAATGGACTCATAACATTCAGGAAGCACCAAAAAGTATCTCTAAGGCAACAATCGCTCTTCAATCTGCAGCAAGACTGTCTTTTAGGTCTAAGTAATAAGAAAAAGGGGATGTTCCAGCCAAACAGAATCCCGTGAGTGAGAGGGGAAAGGAAGCACCATGTTCACGGTGGTCCTAGAGCTAGGAGCTGCCCGGGTTACTGCTCGGATCCGGTATCAGAATCCTGGCTTCAGTTTCCAGCCCCACCTACAGCTTTGTGGCTGGTCTGAGGAGGCGCTTACCTCTCTCTTTTCTGCCTTCACACAGGGATGAAGACAACCTGGAGAGTGAGAGGGAAGCAATTTGCGGGATGACTAGGCTTGATTGTGTCCATCTAACTGGCACGGGGCTGCTCAGGGTTCAGTAGGCACACTTCTGAGTGTGTGATTGGGTCAGGCAGGAGGGACTGTATCCGTCACCTGGCCGCTTCCTCTGTGTTCTGCTCTTCTTCCCAGCCACCATAATAAAGCAGCCTTGCTCCACCATGATCACCCACCAAGACGTTTCTTGGAGCCTTAGAGCCAGCTAAGCATGGAATGAGTCTCCTGCAACTGGAAACCAAATAAAACGTTTTTCACTCAAGTTGCTGGTGCTGGGCATCGCAGTAGGAGAGCTGATGAACACGGCTTATAAGATTGTTGGTCGGATTTTCAAATAGTCTGTGCGAAGAGCTCATCTAAAGGAGCCTGAGACACATGCATGCAGAGTGCAGAGGAAAAAGTTGCCAAGTTTGCTGTTGATGTGACCTTCCTGGTTCTCTGGCAGAGACAACTGCTACACTTCAGGGTCTGTTTCTTTTCCACGGCAGATCCTCCCATAACAAGGGGCCTTGCCCAAGTCAAGGTCAAGGTCACCCACCAGCTCAGCCTGGCCAGTCAGCACATCCCTCCTCCCACAGTGTAGACAGGAGTTTGCGAGCACACAACTCACTTCAGGGATGCTCTTATCTCACAATTGTTCTTTGCATGACAACTTGAAGGGTTCCCCTCTGCCTCCTCCTCAGAGAAGATCCCCCGGAAATCAAAGCTTGTGGGGAGAAATAATAACAGTGATGAAGACAAGCAGGGAGGCCCCTCTGAAGCCCCAGGATCCAGCCACACCAGGAGCGGTGGGCCAGTAGATCTTCCCTTCAGCTAAAGCTACTTTATTTACATTTCTATCTCTTGGTACGAAAAACCCGGCACACACATACTATTCTACCTGGGTGCAGACCATGAATAGGTGCCTAGCAAGCGTGATGGGTAGAGTTGGTCCTAACCGTGCACACAAGTCACCCACACGGCCTCACCGTGTCAGGTCCTCTCCCTAGAGCTTCCCCTTCCACATAACTTTCTTCTCTTTTAGATGATAAAGAGTGGGAAACTGAGTAATTCCAGGAAATCCAGGCCATCTCAGCTACTGTGGGAAAAGGGGCTGTGGTGCTATCAGGCTGAGATCACACTAAGACACATCATTTAGAGTCCTTTAGAGAAGTAAGAGAAGAGCTGAGGCGTTGTTCCTCCTGCTGGGAAATGAGTTCTCCTGACAGTGAAAGCCGCCTTCCACGAGGTACGGCCTGGGATCCAGGTGGCATTCTGATACTAAGCCACCACTGCCATCCACGTTGATTCAAGTTCATTCTGCATCTGACAGCAGATACCTCCTTCCACTGGCATGGATGCCTGGCACAGTCTGCACGTAGTTCTCGAGTGCACCGTACCATGCCCAGCCCCGGAAGGGCCTGGCCAGCCCTGTGGCACCCTGTGTGCCAGTGCTTTCTCTGCAGGGCAACTGGCCACACCATTTTTGTGTAGCAAGACCTTTCTTCTGTCAGAAGGAGAAACAAGAGATGTCCTCATGACGGCGACTCGGTTTGAGATGAGGAGAAGCAGTCGTCTTACTTTCTGACCCGGGCTCCGCGTTGACTAGCGGGACTCCGGAGGCTCCCACCGTCACTGTCCTCTGGAGTCCACAGCCTTGTCTCATGCTACACCTCAGCCTGTCCAGTCATCTCAGACTTCTTCACATTCATAAGTCAGGAGTTCCCTTTACAGGCACACTGGCAGCAAGACAACTCAGTCTCTTGGAAACAGTTGGTTTGGGTCAGAGACCCAGGCTAGATTCCCAGACTCCCCCCGCACCATGAAACCCAGATGCTGGGCTGGAACCAGAGAACCAGCATTGCGCTCGGCCTCTGCAGCATCCTGACACAGCACTCTGCAGTCTGAGGCCCCTGAACCAGGCAGCTGAGCCTCAGCAGGGCACAGAGAGGACACGGCACCTGCCACATGGCCATGTCATCTCCCTCCCACAGGTCCTCTGTTCAGGCACCGTCAGGCAAAAAGATGAAAATGGGTCCTTCTGCTGGGTGGCATTTTAGAAAATCCTATTCAAACACCCCAGATTTTGAGGCCTGAAAATAATCATTACTTTTGCCCTCATTACCTTCTTCCCCTATTTAAGGCATAATCACCGTCAGAAGAACTCTGCAGCTACACACATCCCTGCTGCAACCTCGCACAATAGACACTAAAAATAGGGCTCTGCCCCGAGCTCCTGACGCTCTCCCGAATGAAAGAGTGGGTCTGTCCCAGCACTGGAGCTCCCTTCTGGCTTCTCACTGACATCCTTTTTCTCCCCTAAATAGCCTCATGTGCTTCTCTGAACAGCCTCATTTTCTGAGGGACACAGGTTCTGAGCTCTGGTCAGGGGACCAGGCTGGCCGGCCCCAAATGCAGCCTCCCTTTTCGGGTTTTCTGTTTTGACTCACAATCCTGCCACTTCTGGAGACAGAGGAGAACCAAAACCTTCTTGGCAAATGTCAAGACAGTGACATCATCCCCGTCCGCCCATTCCTGGCATTAACCCTGTGTGCGAAAGCTCTGAGAGGGCCGAGTACAGCCAGCTGCCCATCGTGGAGCATCTTGTCCTGAGGAAAGATGGAATTCCCACAGAGAAGACCCCAGAGCAGCGTCACAGGAGGCTCGTTCGCTCCAGGAAAGCACGGGAATGTGGCGCAGAGGTGGGATGCCGGGGATTTCACATGGGCAGGCATTGCTGCCTTGGCAATGACAGCCAACCCTCACACCCTAAATAGCATAGCTTCTTTCTAAATCCCTCCTGGCATCTGCCCACAGCACCCACATCCAGGAAATAGTGGGTGGGGTCTGTTTGCACCCACTGTGGTGAGCTAGAACGATTTCACTCCTCTAAGAAGACTATGCACACAGGAAATGACTGTGAAGCAGAGAAGGGCCAAGCTTTCATGGAAATATTCTGCTTTCTTTGGCTTTGCCTTTTGTGCTATATCCCTGCTGAGACTTTGTATATAGACAGCCTGAGGTGGCCACACTCACCTCCATAATGTGAAACCCCCTTCGTCAGGCAGTTGGCTCCATCCCCTCACCCAGCGTCTGGAGACCAGCAGTTCCAGACCTGCTGCACGCTTACTCTGGGGCCGAGGACCTGACCTTCTGCAGCCGACCTGGAATGGACCTGGCTCTCTCCTCTCTTCGAGGCTGCCCCAAGGGATCCATCTGGATCAGGAGAATGGGCTGAGAAGGAGAGGGCTGACTCCCCCACGGAGCTTCGTCACCTGGTAACTCAACCCAGGTCACTGTCGTCATCCAAGGCCTTTCCAGTGTCCCCTTTCCTGGGCATCATTGGGCACATCATCCATCTCTCAGACAATGGCCGCCACACAGTAGATGTGCCCTGGTAAAGTCATGGGTCTGAAGGGCATTTAAATCTAGTCTTGTGCTGAAAGCAAATAATTAACTTCTGCAGAAATTTTGTTTTATGGAAAGTTTTCACCTATGCAGACATGAGCTGACTCTCCAGAGACACAAAAACTGCACTTACATGGACTCTACGCTGTTGACTCCTGAGTAAGAAACCACTGAAGATTTACTGGCATGAAATAGTCATTTTATTCTTTGAATAATGTGATGGGTTGATGTGGCCTCAGCAGGAAGTTTCTTCTGTTTATCTTGCATGGAGCAGCTCATAGACCTCCTGGATGACTCCACATAACGGTACCTTGCTGGGGTGGATGGAAGCCTGGGCCCCTTATACCTTTCATGTGGTCTTTTCAATCAGCCAGCTTGGTGGGTAGCATTGGGAGCAAGCATTCCAAGGGACCGTTCTTGCTATGCATGTGGTCAGCAAGCGTCTGTTTGCTGTCCTCTTGCTCAGTCCCTTTGCCCAAAGCCAGTCACATGACCAACCCAGAGAGACCTACTGAAGGTGGGGATTTTTGCGATTTTTCCAACGTACCAGTTTATCACCACCACTCATTCCACAAACACAACCTACTTAGGGACGGCTTTGTCTGGGGCACATAAGCCTTATGTCTTTGTTACTTCCTTGTAGCTGGAACAAAATACCCAATACCCACAAGCTAAAGGAGGAAAAGTTTATATTATGTCACAGTTTATAGAGGTTTTAGTTCATAGTTGGCTGGTTCCAAGGCAGGGCAGCATGGCACAGGGGCATGGCGGAGGAGAAGCAGCTCATGACTTGGCAGGCAGCAAGCCATCAAGGCAGGACCTGGGTATATATACATCTTTCCAGGCCACCCCCACAGTGACCCACTGATTCACCTCCCACACATCACACCCCGCCATAATCCATCAACGGACTGATCCATCATCACACATCCATGCTCCAGTCCCCTCCCAAAAGCCCTACCTATGAATGCATGAGACTTTGGGGGGATAGATAGATATAAACCTATAACCTATAAACAAGTGTTGGCATCCCGTCTTCTCAAGGAGGATACCAGGCAGACATTCATTACAACACTGAAAACTGACCAGTTCTCCTTAACAGGAAAATTATCATTAGCACCAATGGAAGCTTGAACGTACTTTTGGTCTGTTTCATCTTGTTTTGATTTTACTAATCTCTGACTAATCATTTGATTGAAAAAGTAAGACACATCTAGTTCACCATTGCATTCTTCAAATTTTTGGATTTGATTGACAGTAACTATTTGCATGGCCTGAGCCTATGTCTTCCCTTGAGCTTACCTGCTCAGGAAACAAAGCCCCAGAGTTCAAAAGTGAATTAATTCCTTGGTTCCCTGCAAATGCGTCCCTGTCAGAGAAACCTTTGCCAGCAGGAGTCTGACAAAGAGCATCCGGTTGGTACACACCCACTCCTTTGGGTGTGGGTGGCTATGATGTCCAGCAACTGGATTTTCAGCTTATGATCAAAAGGAGGCTTTGTTTTGTTTCACTTTAAAATAGAATTAACTCACTCTTCTGGTGTCCCATAAAAATATGAATATGAAATCCTCAAAGAAAAAATTTAAAGACAATTATTTTGAGTAACAGTAAGAGAATGCAAGACAAACCATCCAACGGCATGGTAAAGCATAGCACAAGATGAGGAAGGTGGAGCAGAAGGTTTTTAAAGAGTTATTCCTATAGAAAATTTGAAACATTTATATAAATAAGTAGTCAAAACAGTATATAAATCTTACCTCTATAATCCAGTTTCAGTGTAGTAATTACCAAATACAGCCAACTACAGTTTATCTTTAATTCCACCCACACACTTCCCCTCATAATTTCGAGGCACTTTCTAGACATCAAAACATTATATCTGTAAATATTGCAATGAATCTCAAAACAATGAGGCTGAGTGAAAGGAGCTAGACAAAAAGAATATATACTTTGAGACTATTCTAGAACACGCAAACTAATCTATATTCACAGAGAAAGTAGATCTGAGGTCATCTGGGAGAGGACTAGGAGAGGCAAGATTGAGAGAAACAGGAGGGACACTTTGGGGGATGTGATGGTACACTGGTCATCTCCATATGGGCGCAGTTTCCCAGGTGGCTACACCTTCTCCACTCACCAGAAGGGAGGTATTAGGTACTGGAAGTTCACAGTACACTGCTATACCTCCGTACTTCGATTTCAGAACAATCCATGATGGCTGAAGATTGGCTTTAAAATAGCAAAGACTTTAAAAATTGAGAGAAATTTGTTTCATTCCTTCTGTTTTATTGACAAACACTGAGACTCTGTATTATCCTTGAAGCACAACTGCTGGTCTGTTGCAAAGATTTTTCTGTTGCCATAGTTTTTTCTAAACTATCTCTTCTGACTTAGCGGTCATTTAAGAGAAAGTTATTTCTTTTTTAAACAGTTTTTTCATTGGAAGAAACATTTTTTTGTTTCTTAATTTTGTGGTCAAAGCCTAGTTTGCTTGAATTATTTTGACTTTTGGGAACTAGTGAAATTCTTATTATGGATGTGATCAATTTTTATGGACGTTTCACTGATGGCTGCAAAGAGGGCAAATTCTCCACTTGCAAGATTTTTTTGATACTTATCAGTAGGACAAACTTTCTTAATTTCTACTTAATTTATATAATTCGATGAATTAATAGCTTTGCAAAGTTTCTTCCTATTTTTCTGTTTCTCCTGTGTCTGTAATTTCTACTTCATGAATTTTGTTGCTATGCAATTCTGTGCCTATTCACTGACTTTTCTATCTTTATTATGTAATGTATTCTTTCGTATTATAATGCTCTCTTCTTTGTCTTTCTAAATTTTATTTCTGTCCTGGATTTCTTTTTCCCTAGTAAACTGGCAACGCTTGCTTGCTTTCATGTGCACTTGCCTGACGCATTTCTGCCCAACCTCTCTGTGCAACCTGCACAGCTCACTTGTGTTAGCCATATCTTTTCTAAGCTACTTAGAACTGGATGTTGCTTTATGCTACAGTCTGAGAATGGGTTGTCTTGCATGTTTGTTGATACTGCAGATGAGTTGATTTCAGAGCTGTCATATGATTTTATTCTCTGACTACAATTAATTGAATTTTTATAGTATGAGGCCTGCTTCTTTCTGGGATGGGCAGATTGAGAAGAGAGCAGGGGAGGAGAAAAGGAGAGCAGGCCAAAGGGGAAAGCCTTGGCGAGAAGAGGAGAGAGAGAGAGATTCAAATTCTGATACTTAGGAGGATTTGGAATGTTATTATCATGATTATAATTATATTGTCACATAAAACTAGTTTTTCAATGGTTTACAACCTTGGTTGTAAAGTAATTTTTCAGCACCACTGGGCAACAGCACAATTCACATTTTCTTTATTAACTTCTATCTCTGCTACATTTTCTGATTTAAGTCAGCAATAGCATCTTTATCAATTTCTGCTTTGGATTTTTAAGTATATTAATATTTTGCTACATTTTGTGTGTGTGGGTTGCCTCCAAGGGTTCATGTGTTAGAAACTTGGGCCCAGTGTGGTGATATAAAGAGAGGGTGGTACTTGTAAGAGCAGGGCTTGCTGGGAGGTCACACAACCCTCCCTTGATTTCTTCTCCAGAAATGTGACCTCTCCCTTTCTCACACTCTCAAGTCGCTGTCACTGCCATGCCATGTGCTATGTGTCCACACCAGTGCCAAGCCAAACGTGGCACCATGCCTTTGAGCTTTCAGAACTATAAACTGAGAAACTCTCTTTTATTTCTAACTTGTTCAGCCTCAGAAATTCTATTGTAGTAACAGAAAATGGACTCTTACTCTTTGATTTATTTCCTTTGCCTCTCTAA
This sequence comes from Petromus typicus, assembly GCA_004026965.1. Lineage (NCBI taxonomy): Eukaryota > Metazoa > Chordata > Mammalia > Rodentia > Petromuridae > Petromus > Petromus typicus. The sequence continues at coordinate 16,507 of PVIR01023781.1, forward strand.
TTTTATCAATTTTATATGCTTCTTACCATCTCCCTTTCTCATTCCAATTTCTGTTAGCTAACTTGTGCTAGGTAATTATTTCTACACTATGAGGGCATATAACGTTTATATTCTACCACCACATTACATTTAGTCTTAGATCAGAGCCTAAATATAATCCCCGCTAACAATCATACTAATGCCTAAAGCTTACTTAGCTGACTCTCAGTTGGCCAAAGTTCATCTTCTGGTTGTTTCCTCAAAAGGATTCAGAAGAACTATACTTTCTGAGTTCTTGTATGTTCAAAGCATCTTTTTATGTAGCCTTTATAATTTTTGAACAGCTTGTATGATATAAAATTCTTGGTTTGCACTTTCCTTAAATATCTTCTAAATGTTTTTCTTATCCTCTTCTAACGTTAAATGTTGTTTTGGAGAAGACTGAGCTCAACCTGATTTTTTTCTCTCCCTGTCCCCGAGACTTAGTTTTTGGTGTTTTATTGCCCAAGGGGACTTTAAGTCCCACAAATTTACTGAGCCCCGGGGGAGAATGTCCTATAGCAGTTTCCCCAAGAGTGCTGCATAAATATTCAATAAGTAGATTCAAGTTTTGTTTTATTCCAGGAAACGTTTTAAAGTATATTTTAAAACATTGGTTCCATTCTATTGTTTTGATTTCTTTGGAGACTTCAGTTCTGCATATGTTAGCTTTCCTCTGCCTCCCAGCCATCTCTCTCCCACACTCTGATCCTAACTCCTCTCCTCCCTGGACTTTGATCTCCTCGCCCATCTTTGTTCTCTCACAGTTTTTCTGCACTGACTTTGCTGCTTATGTCCTTCATGTCTCCTGAGCCGTCCAGTCTATAAAGGTTTGTATCTATATGTCCACCTGAGCCTCAGGGGCTCACAGATGAGGCTTGCTGGAGGTGGGTGGATCATAGGTGTGTGATTTCGGATTAAGGGACTCGGATCACTTAATTAATCCATTGATTGGTTTGACATAGTTATGGATATGGATAATGGGAAGCCCCACCCAGGTGTGGGTGGCACCATCCAAGAGTTTGTGGTCTGGGTAAGATAAAACTGAAACAGAGGCTTGTTGCTGCTTCTCTTGGCTGCCGCCTGCCTGCCACGCCATGAGCTATTTCTCCTCTACAGCACCCTCTACCATGCCACACTCCTGTGCAGCCCCTGACTACAGACTGAAGCCTCTATAACCTGTGAGTTAAAAATAAACCTTTGCCCCTTTAACTTGTGGACATCAGGTACTTTGTCCCAGAGATGAAAAAATAACCAAGACAGATTTATTTTTCCACCTCTCCTCAGCTTGCCATTTTTCATTTGAGTCCCTGCATCTGTGCTTTGTGAAAGTCCTGAATAGATAAAATTGTCACTTTAAGGTGTTTTGTTTTGCTTTGTTTCTGATTTGTGTTAGACTGGGATACATTTATCTAGTGCATGCTCTTCTACTGATGCGATTTATTGCTCTTTGTGTCTCAGAATGTTTGTATCAAACCTATTCAGTCTTCTTTTAAGTTATTTCTAGAGCCTATGTGTTGACCTTTCTTAGATCAGCTCTTGGACAGAAGGTCTATGGAGAGCTGGGGCAAAAACAACATTCTAGAATTCTTAATAACAAAGAATCTCTCTTTCTTGGCTTCCACAGACATGAATGGCTTCCTGGAAGACATTATGTGATTCTTTGAAGAGATTGGCCTCTCCAAATGAGACCAGAAGCTTAATGTTTCTTCCAGCAGGCCTGGGACCTGCAGTCCCATCCCAGCCTGAGGGAACAGAAGGCTACAGAGCACCTCGTCTTTGGGAAGGGTCCTACTGCTCGCCCATCTAAGCTCCCTAGACTGCCCTGTGCCTCTTGCTATGAGCTCTGCTTCCTGCACAGACCCCACAGCTTATATCTATCTCCAAATTTCCATGTTAGTGAGTCTCCTTGAGACCAGGTACGATTTCTGTGAAGACAAGGATGCACCCCATTGTACTCCCAAGGCTGACGATTGAGGAGAATGCATGGTGAAATTCCCAGATCACTTTCCTCCACCATCTTCCTCCCTGTCACTGATCCAGCAGGTAACAGGTGCTCTGCAGTAGGAAAGAGGTCAGCAGCAACACCTGGGCATAGGAGGAACTGCAGGGAAGTACGGAGCATCACCCAAAGGGAACACGCATGAGCACGCACACATGCACACACGCGCGCGCACACACACACACACACACACACTGTAAGCCACCTAGAACTTGCCAAGGCCCACTTGTGCGCCATCTATGCTCTTGACCATCTCTGGAACCCTTCCCTGTCATCTTATATTAAGAACACAGCCATCCCTCCCCCATGTTAAAAGTAAAAGGTTTTAAGTGGAAAACTTCATTTGGGGTAGCTCAGTGCTTCAAGGCTGTACAGAAGAAAATATCAGTTCAATATAGACAGTAAAATGAAACCAGAGAGCCCCCAGCCACCCCTCTCCAGGGCCCTCAAACTCTAAGAATATTTTAGTCCCCCTTCCACACAGCCTGTCAAGGCTGCTGCCTGGGGAAGAGGGTCCTGAGCCCTTCTTTGCACCCATGAACTCTACTCAATGTCACCTGCTCTACTCTGAGTCACCTCAATGGTTTTCCATGCCTTTGCCAGCCCTCAGACTCTCCTGGGAGCATTTTTTTTTTTTTTTTTTGAGACAAGGTCTCGCTTTTGTAGTTCAGGCTGGCCCTGAGCTCAGCCTCAGGCAACCCTCCTGCCTCTGCCTCCTGAGTGCTGGGATTATAGGCATGAGCCACCATGCCCGGCACTGTGGTATGTGGTGCTGGTTGCTGCTGAGCGTGAGTCTCCGTGCCCAGTATTGTATGTGGTTACCGGGGATCGAACCCAGGTCCTTGCGCTTGTAAGACAGGCACCAGAACCACTGAGCTAAATCCCCAGCCCTCCTGGGAGCTTTTGACACCTGAATCACCAGGTGTTTGTGGGGAGACACACAGTTTTTCACGTATTCCTGTGACTCAGGCAGGCTCCAGCCTGGTCCAGGCTGACTGCTTTGCTGTCAGCAGTTTCCCTCTTGTTAACGACTCCAACCAGGCTGCAGTTGGCCTGGCCTTGGGCCTCAGTGTGGGGGGCCTGGTTCCTCCCACACCTGGCCTTTGGCCACTTGAACTCCCAGTTCCTGTACCTACACCCAGAATGTGGATATCCTTCATCCTGAGAGGCAGGCTGGGTAGTATACACAGTGGAGTACGACTGTGCCATAAAGAAGGATAAAATTTGAGTCATTTGTGGGACAATGGACACACCTCCAGATCATAAGGTTAGGTGAAATAAATCAGACACATGAGTTTCAAAATCACATAATTTCTCTTATATGAGAAACCTGAAGTGTAAATGAAGAGCCAAATAAAAGACAGATGATAGAGAACAGGGAGACACATGTTTTGCAAAGGGGAAGGGGACTGAGGAATAGAAAGAGGATGAGGGAAGGGAGAGGGGGATGAAGATGTGTTCTGTACATGGACCAGTTCCCCAAGATAAGTGTAACCATTATGTACTATAAACATGCACTAATAAAATTAAAGTTTAAAATATAAAGAAGAACCAGGCTGTGGAGGCTGAGCCAAGAAAGCTGGTGAAGGCACCTGTGGAAGAGCAGCCTGGGGAACCTGGAGCCAAGGCCAGGGCAGGCCCCAGACAGGAAACGCATGCCCCTGCCTGTCACCTACCTGTGGCCCTGGCCAGCTGCCCACATCCTCCTGGACCACTGCAGGCCTCCAGCTGCTCTGCCACAGCAGGAAGTTGCTGGAGAGGAGCCGCAGTGGGCTGGGGCCAAGAGCTCTGGACACTTCCCAGAAATAAACAGACTGCAAGGAAATAGATCAAGAATCCCTTCCAATTAGGACAGTTGGGTTTAAAAATTAGGTTTTTAAAATATTTTTTTCCTGAAGTAGGAGAGGGAACAAAATGCAAAAATCTGTTCTTTTCTTCCAAAAGCCTTTAAGTAGCAAATAAGCAAGGTGTCAGGACTGGGAAAGCCTTCTGTCTCGGCTCTGAGTAAATGAACTTGCCTTTCGGTACAGAGCTCGAGTTAAAATTAAACGGATGCATATGCATAGCTTGCAACAAGAATGATCCTACATGCAACGCCTTAAAAAGAGCTGAGAACATTTTTCTGAGTAGGGCAGCAGAGAGGAGAAGATAATCGTCCCTCCCCAGAAATCCCTCCAGAGCCCCTCTGCTTCCACAGTGGAGGAAGCTGCTCAGTACCGCTCACCAGGCATCCACATGGTCTAAAACCAAGTTTGAGGTCTTTCACGGGGCTCTGCTGGACAAAGGACTACGATGCCCCTTGTGACAGACAATGCCCACATGAAGGACAGGTCCATCCGCCTCCACGTCTGATCCACGGCCAGTGAGGTCCTCGAAGTCTTCAGAAACATCTGCAATCCTTAAACCAATACCCAAGTTGTTGTCTGTCTTGTACCTGTGCGGCCCCATTTCTATATAACTCTGAATTCAGTTCTAAATGCAAACTAAACCAGACTCTTAAGTCCTAGAATAGTGCCTGCTCATGGTCAGTACTCAGTATGTCTAATTTTGTCTTCCTCTTCTAATTTCAACTGTAACTGACTCTTTAAAAATCTGCACCTGGGCCAGGTACTTAGCTTAGTGGCACCATGCCTGTCTGGTGAGCCCTAGGTCCTGAGATTAATCCCCAGTACTTGGGGTGGGGGAGACTATCCCCAGGAGTTCAATTATCTGCACAGAGCAACAGATCTTGTCCAGTAACCACCATCAAGGCTCTCAGGGAAAACCAGTTGCAGTGCTTGGGTAATAATATCCCAAGTCTTCACTTCTGCTAAAAAATGACTGGGGCGGGCCGGGGAGTTAGTTCAGTGGTTCCGGTGCCTGTCTTGCAAGCGCAAGGGCCTGGGTTCGATTCCCCGGTAACCACATAACAATACTGGGCGTGGAGACTCCCACCCAGCAGCAACCAGTACCACATACCACCGTGCCGGGCCTGGTGGCTCACGCCTGTCATCCCAGCACTCGGGAGGCAGAGGCAGGAGGATTATGATGTGAGTTTGAGGCTGAGCTCAGGGCCAGCCTGAACCACAAAGCGAGACCCTGTTTCAAAAAACCTAAAAAAAAAAAAAAAAAAAAAAAAATGACTGGGGCATGTTTACTCCTGCGGTGTTGGTAGTTGTGGCCAAAGCAGTGCAGATTTGGAGCTTTCTGACTGAACTTTCCCTGGAGAGTAAACTGTCTAGAAAGATGTGTGGGGAGAGGTCATCTGCTCGGAGGCCCTGAAAAGCCCATCTTGTGTTGGTTACTTCAAGTCCCTCAAATTCTCCTCCATTGCTCCTTCATTTATATAGACCCCTTAAATGTGACCACAAGTAGCGAAGTCTACTGTGACTTTACAGAGGTGGGGGAGGAGGAGGAAGTGCAGCTTCTCTACAATCACCCTTTGCCAGGCAGGTAGATTTTCTCCTAGACTTCGCAATGCAGTCAAGATCCAAAGAAACGCACATGACCTTGAGCATTTGGCGAACTCAAGAGCATGCATCTCGGATATTGCCTCTCCATCAGTGGCCCCAGCCCAGCCACTCCCTTCCTTTAGTAGACCACCTTCCTGCTTCCAGTGCCTGACATTTCTGCCTGAGGAAACCCGCACTGGGACACAGGAACTGGGCATCTGCCCTTGCTGCTCCTGCCCTCCTGGGCATGTGGTGTGGCTCAGTGACATCCAGGGGTCACTCTTCCTTTCCAACCCAATCCCTATCATTTCCCTACTACAAGTGTATTTGGACCCTGTGAAACTCTGCCTTGCTCCTATACGTACAGAGACAGACTTGTTCACTGTCCACCTTTGTCCATCCTTACTCCTGCATTCACTCCGGTCCTGACCTTTTGCTTGAGGGTTGAGTGGGAAGTGTTTGTATTTTCATGATGTGCCTATTTGAAAAAGGTCTGCCAGTAATGTTCCAGGACTGGAGTTTTGGCCAAGTTTGGTATTTAAATTCCATTCAATCCACTGCCTTAAAATAAAATGTACTTCATTAAGAATTTGCACAAAAGATTTTTAATGGATTTCAGTGATTCCAGAGGTGCTATTAAGCTAAAGGCATGAGCTGTCTTATAGAAACTGCATACAATTTACAATGCAGGTATTATTTCCTGTATTAAAACCTCACTAAATCTTGTCAAAGGGAGATCACTCAAACATTTCTGGAAGAGAGACACAGGGTACAATTTAGCCCTTAAAGACAGAGCTTCCACACTGTACAGTTAGGCCCCTTTTTGTTAATGTAAAAATCTCATACTATCCCCATCTCACTCTCAAATGCTGAAAGATGCCCAGCTGCAAATCACTGTCTTTTTGCAAGTCACTCACACTAAAAACTTCTGTTGAACTTTAATTTGATAATTTCTGCTACAAAAACATGAATAGCTTTTTCTTCCACTTTAGAACACTAAGACTTATGTACTGTTGAATGTGCTATTGTGCACTTTGAGATGTGTGTGTGTGTGTGTGTGTGTGTGTGTGTGTGTGTGTGTGGTGTGTTTGGGTGAATAATAATAGTCCTATTTTACAAAAAAGGTAATTAAAACTTTCACCTCCTTGAGTCTTTAATTAGTGGGGAACTCTGAGGGTAGATGCCTCCCAACATTCACTGCTCTAGAAATAACTTTCTAGGGCCAGGGAGTTAGTTCAGTGGTTCCGGCGCCTGTCTTGCAAGTGCAAGGACCCGAGTTCGATCCCCGGTAACCACATACCATACTGGGCATGGAAACTCACGCCCAGCAGCAATCAGTACCACATACCACAGTGCTGGGCGTGGTGGCTCACGCCTGTAATCCCAGCACTTGGGAGAGGCAGGAGGATTGCTGTGTTGTGAGTTTGAGGCTGAGCTCAGGGCCAGCCTGAACCACAAAGTAAGACCCTGTCTCCAAAAAAAACCTAAAAAAAAGAAAAAAGAAAAAAAGAAATAACTTTCTGAGAACAAAGTGCTTAGTGTTTGTAGTATTGGTTTGGAAGACACTTAAGCCCAGACCACTTGTGCTTTCTGCAAAGAGGAAAAGACAGTGGGAAAACAGACACAGGGCAGAAGCCATGGCCCCAATGTCTACAATGAACTGATCCAATCCAGTTAGGAAGTCATCAGCAGATTGTACAAACAGGAATGGGGCTGAATCACCATTCACAGTCCACCCCATTTCTCCTTTTGCCTGAGTTTTCCTTTCAAGATGAAAGATAAAGAATATGTCCATATATTAACATTCCGAATGCAACTTTTGCATTGCCATTGATAGGAACCTACTATCACTGTTGGCAGTACAGCTCATGGGGTTAAAACCAACCCTTCCCTACAGTCCATAAGGGCTACAAGTGTTGTTCTGGGCTCAGCAGTACCTACCACTGTCTGTGGGGCCACAGGAAGCTCCGCTGAACCCCCTCTGCTCTCCGACTTGCTGGGAGTTGGCTTCTGTATGGTCCCAGACACCCAGAATGCCCATGACTGGGCCAGCTGGACCCTCCTTCATTCACCTGTTACCCCACACCAGCTCAGCCTCTCACAGGACAGTGTCAGGACCCACGAGAGCTGTTCATCTACCTTGTATGTATTGTACGTGGATTCACATCCACCTACTCAACCTATGGTGAGTTGAAAATATTCAAGAAAAGTAAGAACAATAAAAAATAATACAAGTGTAAAATACAATATAACAGCTAGTTATATAACATCTACATTACACGAGGCATTTTAAGTAATTTAGATATGATTTCAAATATCTGAAGGGATATTCACAGACTATACACAAATACCATGTCATTTTATATAAGAGACTTGAAGATTTGGGGGTCCTGGGAGATAGGGGTGTTTGGGAGCCAGTTCACCCAGTGCCACTGAAGCACACTTTCAAGCTTCAGTTGCCACTGTACCCTGTTGGCCAAACCAAGCCACAGTCAACCCAAACTTAAAGGGAAAAGAAACAGACTTTACCTTCGGGTTTAGGAAACAGCAAGGACACACTGTAAGGGTTGTGAATAGAAGGGACTGCAGAGAATTTGAGACATTTCTCTCTCCTTCTCCCATATTATTTCATTCAAGAGCTAATTATATAAATCATAATTTTTCTCCAGGACTCAATAATAAGTATTTATATTTTAGGATTTTTTTAAAAAAAGAAAGTTGGCAGTTTTAACAGACCTAGAATTAGGTTAAATGTTACCATCTCAGCAGGTAGAATAACATGAACATGAATGACTAGGTCAAAAAAATAGCATTAAAACTAGGAATCACAGGGGCCTTTATTAAAATGTAAATTCATGGTTCCATAAAATCCAATCAGAAAAGGCCAAGACAAGGCCCAAGATTCTATATACTAACTACACTATGCTATGCTACCAACACATAAAGTGCGTGCGTGTGTGTGTGTGTGTGTGTGTGTTTGGGTGAATAATAATAATCCTATTCTACAAAAAAGGAGATCAAAACTTCCACCTGAGTGACCTTTCAGGGTCACTCAGAAGGTTCACTGCTAAGCAAGGATTAGCATCCACCTCTTCTGTTTCTAGAACTATGCTTGAAGAGATGCAGAGAGCCCTCTTTTTCTTCATGAATCCCTTGTTGGGCTTGCTACAGTGTCTGCAAGTAAACTCTTTCGATCTCCTCTTCAGTACCAGCATAACTATCCCTAAATCTTGCAAGCGCTAGAGTTACTCAGGCTCTGGCAGAGGAAGTGTGTTAAGCGCAGGGCACAATGGGAGAACATCCAAATGCTTGCTGCCCCACAAGTCTCATTCTTTAGCTCAAACTGATGCTATGGCTTCCAGCTTAGTCTTGAGCTAATCCCTTTCCTCCCTTGAGGAACACACAATGACAAGAGTCAACAGAGATGAAGAACAAAAGGAAAAGGAGCATTTCTAGGACCATCCCCCCTTCTCACTGGATCCTCAGTACTTCTGTGATGATGTTGACTATTACAGCAGCGGTCTCGGTCTCCATCTTGCAGAGGAGGAACCAGAACTCAGTGGGGGTGCATGCCCTCACCCCAGACTTTCCCCTTGGAAGATGACTATCTGTCTGACAAGTAGCAATTCCCAGTTGCTTGGATTTGGTGTGGTTCCTCAGCTCCCTGGAACAGATATTGATGGTTTCCTCTGCGAGAGGAAAAATAGTGAGAAGTCAGCTCACCTTTAGGATAAATTAAGTCTTTAAGCCTTGTGTGAATGACACCAGGACATTCACCCAGCTGGGAGCTGGTGGCAGCACTGACCCATGTCTGCTGCTCTCAGATGCAAGTAGGATGTCACCAAGGAGGCAGAGATGCTCCCCTGTGCCCAGTCTCTACAGATCTAAAGCAGCACTATCAACCAGACTTTGGGCTGATACAATATCCTCATGGGTTTGTCTGTGCCGTGATGTTGGGTTGTTCTCCAAGGCTCTATGGCCACTTGAGAGGGTCTAATAGAGCACTCAAGAAAAATGTAACAGTAGGATGTTTACAGATACAACTCATCATTGTATCACTCTATAGAACACCATATAACATAGACAGCCATTATCACTTGGTCTATGCCTATCTCTATATATATCCAAAATCTAAGTTTGGAGAGATATAGACAAAGAGAGTTAAGGAATTGTTTCACATAATCGTGGGTGCTTTTAAGTCCAAAATCTGCAGGGCAGGCTAGCTGGCGAGAGACACAGCAAAGTGCGAATGTTGTAGTTTAAGTCCACAGACAGTCTGCTGGTAGGACTTCCTCTTCTCAGGATGAGCCATATTTTTTCTATTGAGACATCCTTTTGGTTGCATGAGGCCCAACCATCTACTTTACTCTAAGTCCCCTGAGCTACAAATGTTGACCACTTCTAAAAAGTACTTCACAGCAACCTCTGACTAATGTTTGATCAGTAACTGGGTGCGATGGCCTAGCAAAATCGACACAAGATCCATCCAAGGGTGGGGATAGGGAGCTGTGCTTGGAATAGGCTTGTTGTTTGCTGGGCCAGATGTGATGAGAGGAACATAGGACTGAGGTATCCACATGAAGCCCCAGGGAGTCCTGCTTCTGAACCCCAAGGGCTAACTCAGAAACAAGATGGCCTCCTGGGTGTGGAGGTCACTCCAGTTATGCTGCAGGCACCTAAGCTCCTGCTGTA
>PVIR01023782.1:0-26635 GCA_004026965.1 Petromus typicus
AAAAAAAAAAAAAAAAAAGAGAGAATGGGTACTGTTTCTCACAGTGTGTAGACAATGGGCATGCTTTGAATATTTGTGTCCTTCACAACCATTATTTAAATGGGTTTCACTTAAAAGAATAATGGTACTTCTGTGATTTTGTGATAGCAGCCATTCTTTGTGGGGTGAGATGAAATCTCAGTGTTGTTCACATTTTCAGCTCTTTAACGCGCAGTGATATTGAACATTTCTTCATATGTTTCTTAGCTGTCTTTACTTCTTCCTCTGAAAAATGTCTGTTCATTTCAGATGTCCATTTTTTAAAAATCTTTATTGGTACATTAAATATACACATCATGATTGCACTCCATAATGGGGATTTGTACCAGTATAAGACACAACTTAATTCTCATTTTTTCCCATAGCCCTACCCACCCTACCACCATTTTTGAATGAGGTCATTAAACTTGGGGGTGTTTTTTTTTTAATTTAATGTTTATTGGTACCTTATGAATGCATATCATCATCGCATTCAACATTAAGAGTTTGTACCAGAATATGATATGACTTGTTTTTTTTAAATTCTTTATATATTCTAGATAGTAGTCCTTTGTTTGATAAACAGCTGGTAAAAATTCTTTCCCGTATTGTAGATTGTCTTTTCACTCTGTTGGTGATTTCAAGGCTGTGGGGAGAAAGGAACCCTTCTCCACTGTTGATGAGAAAGTAGACTTGTGCAACCACTGTTGAGATCAGTGTAGAGATTCCTTGAAAAACTAGGACTCGAGGTTCCATTTGACCATGCTGTTCCCCTGCTAGGTGTATATACAAAAGAATTATACCACAGTGACATATGTGCCTCTTTGTTTATAACAGCTCAGTTTGTGATCACTAAATCTCAGAAACAGTCAAAATGCCCACCAATGGGAGACTAGATAAATAAGATATAATTTTTTTATAAAATGGAATATTACTCACATATAAAGAATGATAAATTTGAATCACTTTTATTCAAGTGGATGTATCTTTAGGACATACTCAGAAATGAAATAATTAGGATACAGATCTGTAAGTGTCTTATCTTTTCTCTAGTATGAAAAACTGAAGGTGTAAATGAATGCCAAAATGTATGATAGGTAATGTGAAATAGGAAGAAAAAATGCAAAGGAAAAGGGAAAATGTGCCTGGGGAAAGTAAAGAAGAGAAATAAAAATTTGAACATAAAAAAGTTAACAAAGCTTATGTATATAGGGATGGGGGTTATGGAAGGCAGGGGAATGAGAAAAAAATGAGATCAAGATGTGTCATATACAGGTACAAATTCTAAATGTTGAATATGACCATAATGTATGGATAAAATGTACCAATAAAGTTCTTTTGAAAGACTCCTTAAAACATACCAACAAAGTATCATTAATGAAATGGCACAGTAACAATGATAGGGAAAGTCTGAAAAAAACAAACTTAGATCAGAGATACTGTTTTGGTTTAATGCCATGAACCACGATTTAGATGCACATTTCAAGCATCATTTGAGTGCCATGAAGATGATAACATACCTCTAAGAGGGTTCACATGGTGTCTAAACTAGTTCTTCGCTGTGGCAGAGGAAAAACAAGTCTCTATGTTGAATGGAGGACTTGGCTTTTTCTTAGGTTGTAAGAACAGTGGAAGAACAAGAAAGTTATGTCTTAACTACTCCAACAGCTAAGTGCACAGGCAAAGGCAAGCATTTTTTTTAATTCAAATATTTACTGGTACATTATGAATACACATCATCATTGCATTCAGCATTGAGTTTGTACCAGAATATGACACGACTTGATTCTCATTTTTCCCTTTCCCCCCTACATACATAAGCTTTGTTTCCTTTTTTATTACTGTCACATTCTTTTTCCCCTCGTTATTCACCCCTCCACCCTCTTTCCAAGGCAAGCTTTTGATTTACTGTCCCAGGCAGATCAATTACCACATTAAATCCAAACCAAGCAACTAGGAGAAAAAGATTCATGAGGTGTCAAATCAGAGTTGAATTTCCAGAGAGGACAAGAGGGGAAGGTTTTGAAATCCTGCTTCACAGCCATAATCCACACTCTTTGTGCTTGTGTATTTTCACAAGATTTTAGTCACATGAAGCAAATATGGAATTTAACAAGTTCTGTACATGGTGGGAAGCAAGAGCACTATAGTGTCCTTGTAGTATCACTTTTTATGATATTACATATTTGAGGAGTAAATAGATGCCTGTCCAGAACACCTTTGGTGTTACATAGTGTGTGCATATTAAAGATGTCACCATTCTATGACTCAGCCAGGTTTCTCATACTAGTATTGTTGAATGCCTACTGCATGCTAAGAGTTTATGGACACAGCATATTTAATCTCCACAGAAGCCCTTTAGAAATATTACTCTTTTTATTTTGCAACTGAGAAAATGAGGAAAAGGCACAGAAATGAAATGCAAAAGGCATAATGGAGTTTGATTACTACAGTTACTTGGTCTTAGCAGGCCCCTGCCCTGCTCATCCCTGAAACTTCTTTCTCTCCCTATTTTTATACTTGAGTCTTCTTTTCTGCTTTATCTTTAGGTATTATTTACATATATATAGTGATAGGTTGAATTGTGCCCCACCAAAATTTCTCTGTGGAAGTCCTACCTGCCACTACCTCAGAATATACCCTCATCTGACCTTTATACAGTTGAGAAAGCTTAAATATGGTCGTTAGTGTAGGCCCTAATCCATTGTAACAGGTATCCTTAACAAAAAGGGCAAATAAGGGCACAGACACTCACACAAGGAGAATACAATGTGAACATAAAAGCAGAGATCAGAGTACTTTTTCTCCAAGCCAAGACGTGCCAGGAATTGCCAGCCAACCTCTGGAAGCCTAGAGGGAGGAGTGGCAGAACTTGTTTCACATGCCGCTCTCTGAATCAATGCTTATCCATACACTGATCTTGGACTTTCAGCTTCCAGAACTGACAGGCAACTCGTTTCTGTTGTTTTAGTCAGCCAGTGTATGGTTCGTTTATTACCACAGCCCTCACAAATGAATCCACAATTATTCCTCAGGGCAGAAGACTTCTGTTCATCAGGCTTACCTCTCTTCTGTCTGGGAAAGGATGTCCCCAGTTGCACTCTGTATGCTGATGTTCTTGCTCTTTTCCCTTTGGGTAGCATCTCCATCAGTTCTGCACCTTGGCCTTCAGTTCTGACAGGAAACTTCCTTGCATTTCCTCTTCCTCCCTACAACCAAGAGGACTTAACCACATTCTTCTCTGTTCTATGGCTGTTGCTGCCCCTCTCATGCTCACACTGCACTGGAAGCTGGGTGTATACGTTTGTTTATGTGTGCATCATACAAAGCTCTTCATCAGTCCTTGGAGGGCAAGTGCCCATCTCATTCCTATTGCCCAACAATAAGATGGTACCAGATAACATAGCTCCTTAAAAACCTTAAAGATACCTTTTCAACTGCCCCTTTCTTACCACATTGTAGAGTATGATAGGAATGACACTTATAGTAGGAAAGAATGATATTTTTGTAATCCCATTACTTTTTAAATGCCCTGCCCATGAGCACATGAGACTCCTGGAGGACATCTAGATATAAAGCACAACACCTCTTAAACATTTCACCACATGTCAGCACAGCTACATTGGAGCCAGATTTCAATATGACTTTTGGAGGGCACAACATACATTCCAACCATCACACAGGACCTTATGCAACACCTTAGTCATTGGGTTCACAATATATTTTGTAATCCTGGAGATGTGATTTCAAGAAAGGCATGTCTCAAAAATCTCTTAGCTATTTGCTATTTGGCTTTGTTTTCAGCCATCTCCTCTTCTTCTGATTTCATACTTCCTAAATACCTTCTCATTCCTATCTGGGTAGCCCTTCTAGGGAAGGACTGAACTACCCATGTCTCCAGTCCCTGTGCATTAAGCTCTTGTTGCACATAGGTAGAGTGGCTTTCAATTCTGCTCAGCTCTCCACAGTCATAGAAGGCTTGGATCATGTCACTGTGAAAATTTCTGATCTGACTGACAAATACACTTGTCAAATCAAGTTAATAAGCTATCTTTCTGATAGGTACCCTCATCTCCTATAGGTTATGATTAGCATGAACTAGTGAGTCAAATTGATCTTGGTTTGTAGTAATTAGGTAGATAATAACATGTTTCTATTGAAACAGAAATGCTCAATGACAACTTGTGGTTTTAAAGTACAGTGGTGTTTCTCACTTCTGTCTGATAATATGGTCTTTGTAGGTTGGTATGGCTGAAGACTGTCCATAGAGAAATTCAGTCCTAGCTTTCTCAGTGTGTCTTCTCTATGATCCCAGAAGTTGTGGGAAGAAATGATTTTGTTTCTATGTAGCAGAGTAAACAGGAATTTAAAGACATATAGATCGACAATGAGAGTGGCCTACATTACAAAGCCCTCCATGTCACTAAACAGAGTACAGACTCATGGCCATCCTAGTGCAAGGAAGATAGAAAATTATGGCCAAAACAGGGGCCTAGGCATAAAAGAAGAACTTGACAACTGGCTGGCCAAGTGATCTCTGCTACAAGAGGGCACCCCGGAGAGATTCTAGACCTTCTGGGGCTAAGTACTATGGCCACTTTCGGATTTTCCCATCTTTGCTCTCAATTCCACATCTATCTCTCTCTCTCTTTCTCTCTCTCTCTCTCTCTTTCTCTCTCTCTCTCTCTCTATCTATCTTTCTCTCTCTCTCTCTCCCTCCCTCCCTCTGGCAGTTCTCAGATGAATACCTTTGCATGAAGTTCAGACAACTTCACTTCAGTACATCACACTCAAGCTCAACAATCTTCTAGTACCAGACCCACTTTTTCTTTGCCCAAATACCACTCTTATCTGACTCACTTTCTATTCTTTTAAGCATCTCGTTCACTTTTAGTGTGGTTTGCTATTAATAATCATTTCTTGAGAGGATATTTCTGTGGCGGAGATAAGAATTTAAACCTCACTGTGCTCAAAACTGTAAAAGATAGATTTTTAAAGTGTTTCTGTGGCTTATCGAGTCTTCCTCACAAACATATTTTTCTGATAATCTAATCTGGTTACAAACTCAGTTGCATAAAAAATTTCAGTCTACTCTGTGTACCATCAGGTAACATAGGCTACTGGTTTCTTTTTGTCCTCAGTCCTTAGATGACACCTTCTTTTCCTTCCTACTAGAGGCATCTGTGACATGCCAAAAGTTAGCTAAAGCAGTCCAGCCTGCAGTCGTGGCTACCAGGTCTGTCTGTTCAATGTATCATTACAACAACACCCTTTCCCACTATCTGCATGTGCCTCTACCTAAACCCAAAGTTTTAAAGTGCTCAAAGGGAGCTGGTCTCCCTGGGCCTAATCTAGCTATGAGTACTCTGATGGGGCCAAGCAAAGTTCTTGCACAGGAAGACAAGCATCTGTGGGACTGATTATTCCCACAGTCCCCACTTGGAAATGAGGAGGAAACTACTCTTCTCTTTGCTTTTCCTGTAACCTGACACCTCAGCCCCTTCTGGAAATACTTGTAGCTGAGGGAAGAGAAGCCTGCAACACTCGAATCCATGCTTGCTTCCTTTCATTTCTTTTGCAGTCCAGCAAGTGCCTGCTTCTTCGCAGTGTGGTCCAATTCCTCTGTGCCACATCACTGTTTTCCCCTGTAAACACTGGCTTGCCAAGTTTTCCTGGGATGCACTGTGGAATGATTTCTGATAGTCGTGACATGGAAAATGAAAACTGTATTTTCAAATATAACAAGCATTTATTAACTATCAGGTACTATGATAAGATGTTTTCACATATGAACTTACTAAGTTCTATGACAACCTGGCATGAGCTAGACTATACTCAGTCACTGGATGTGAAAGTTGATATATAGAATAAATAAATTATTTGTCCCAAGGCACAGAGCTTAGGTTCAACCTCAGGCAGGTTAGTTCGACAGTGTCAATTCTTAATCACTATGCTAAACTACCTCTACGTGTGTTTTAAGTTTTTAAAATATTACTCTTAATTCAACTTATACATAAAAAGATATTTCTTTATCACATTTTTTCCAAGTGCATTACCTAAAATGTCCAGTGAAGCCTTCTCTGTATTGTGGGGAAAAGACTGTGCAGTCAAATTCTAATGCCCATGACCCATGATCATTTGAAAACCACAAACTGGTAAAGCACACTATAGCAAGCTTCAAAGGAATGTCAGTCTCTGAAATTCTCACTAGCTCTGAAAATTTAGGGAACTGTGTTCTGTTTTCTTGTTTGTAGAGTTTCTCCTCAGCTTTCCAATCCAGCACCATTACATGTGTGTGAGCTTGCACACGCACATGCGTGTGCACACACACACACACACACACTTTACCTTTATGACCCAAGCCCAGCGGAATCCTGTAGCCTTATCCCAGGATCTGGGAGATCATCAGTTAGCACTGACAGGGCCATTTTGGATAGGCAAGTGAAATATGTCAAAAATGAAGAGATATAAACAATGCCAAACCTTTTGAGTCTCTTTTATATTTTAGAGATGACCGTGAGTTCTACTTTGTCATAGTATCACTATTTCACACGTGTTCTCTCAAAAAGGAGGAAAAGGGAGAAATCCATCTAGTGGGGTGAAAACTGTGTGAAGCTTGTGGCCCATCTCTGCTGAAGCTCAGAATGGTTTTGATCTTATTGTCAAGGTAGTGAGTATTTCTTGAAAGTGGTCAGACAGGTACATGACCATTACACATGAAAACTGATGGGCTAATTGATCATTTTATTCTTTTCCAAAATAAATGCTTCATGGAATTACATAGGCCTATACCAGATTTCTGCAAAGTAAATTCAGAAAACTATTTTTCCCATAAAGTTTCACATTATGCATCATCTTATGGAAGTTTCCACAAGCCCTACAAAAAGAAACCTGATTAATTTTATGTAGCTTTTTGTGTTCTCCAAGCTAAGATTATATCAAGAAACTTTTAAAAGTTCCACTGTGTTTATTATCATGCTCCAGAAGTAATTTTGTGACTTTTATTCTGAGAATTACTCTATGGCTCTTTCAAAGAAGTTATCTGATTGCATAGATGTGGAGATAGGATTTATGCTTGTTCTTTAGGTTGTTAAGCAGCTAGTGACCCAGACCACAGAAGAAAAAAAATGCAGAAACTATTCATATGGACTCTGGTGTCTTATACCTGCAAAATGCATAAAAGAAATGGAAGTTTCTCTGTATCTTTCCATCACTCAAAACTCTACTGCTAAACTGCTTCCAGTTTTATGAAATGATACAGGTGACCCTACCTGCTGCCAGGGTCCATGTTTACCATTTATTCTGCACTGCCTTTCTTCAAGGTAATTGATTACTGCTGTTACTAATGAAGATGTTACAGAGAATAACAGCCAGGTCTGCCACTTTTCATCACAATGCTGTGTAGCATCAACTAAAATGAAATATTCCAGAAGCTGACAGAAGAAACAAACCTAGTCTCCACAGTGACAATGTCAAACACATTGCGACACTTCTTGGTGTATTTCCTTTAAACCTAAGAACTCCTTTGCCAACACAAACATAAATAGTAAAAGAAAAGTGGCTTTTGCCAGCACAGGGGATTAACTGTACTACTGAGAAAACTTTAGGGATATTTGGCATGAGGTTGCAATTGTTAATTTTCTCCCCTATGGATTCTGCATGATGATGATTCTTTCTACAAAGCATTTCAATACAGTTGCTTTTCCTCACATTGGTTTTGGAGAGAATTGAAATGTTAGCCATTGTTCTGATTAATATTACCATCTGATCCCTTAAGTGCAGGTCTTGGTTACTCATGGAAAACAGCCCCTGCCAAATTAAACACTCCCAAGGCCAAAGTTATGGAATTCTGGTGTTACATATTCTGTTTTGAACTCTTTCATTTTGCTTTTTATATTGTCATGAACTTCCACTGCAAGGAGACCATCTACCATCGAAATTCATCTCTTGCTATGAGAATTAATATTCATACTACTTACATTCATCCAAGTACTTTCTTCATAAAGATCTTCCCACGTGGACTCAGGGTAGTAATTTGGATTATTTTTCTTCTCTGTCCTGTTTATTCACATCTCAGAACAAAAATAGAAAACTGAATTCCGAGTCAAAGAAAACTGATAACAAATAGTTTTTAGCATACTATAACTTTCAGCTCTTATTTGTTATAAAGTGTGTATGTGTGTGTATGTGTGTATGTGCGTGTATATGTATGTGTGTATGTGTATATGTGCGTGTGTGTACGTGCATGTATGTGTGTATATGTGCTTGTACGTGTGTGTATGTGCGTGTATGTGTATATGTGTGTATATGCATGTATGTGTGTATATGTGCTTGTACGTGTGTGTATGTGCGTGTATATGTGTGTATGTGCATGTATCTGTGTATGTGCATGTATGTGTATATGTGCGTGTATGTGTGTGTATGTGTGTGTAACGCACATGTGTTCAGTCTTTTTTTCCATTTGGCACTTGAGATTGGATTTAAGATGTTTGCACTGAGTTATATTGCCAACTCTTTTTGAATTTTATTTCTTAAAATTTGAAATAGAGTTTCTGCTATAGCTTAGATCTTGATACCCACCTACACCTCTTGGGCTCAAAGGCAGGGGTTGTAGAAGGTAATTGGACAGCGTGGGTGGTACAGCTGACTTGTTCTCAGAGTTTTGAGCCAATGGTGTTATCTCCTTCTTGGGCTCCACCTTTATCTCTTTGCTTCCTGTTTGTCATCCTGGGACACCCTCCTCTGTCACGTCCTCCTCCCTATGAGCCAGCAGCCTATGGACTGAAATGTGAGCCAAAATAAACGGTTCCTCTTTTTGAGTTGCAGTGGTTAAGTGTTGGGTATTTTGTCTCAGTGAGGAGAGAATCATTTAGGCAGCCTCACAAAGTTGTCTGTGCTGGTCTCCAGCTTTTGATCCCCCTACCACAGCCTCCTGAGCTACTTTTGGGATATTCAGTTTTTTATATCCAACAAATGTCTTTCTTCGGGAAATGCCTTAGGTGTTATTTAAGATTAAACATTTCTGAAGGATTAGCTAAATATCTTTATAGCCAAAAGGCACTGAAACACATTTCCAAAACTGTCTCCTAGAATATTAGAGGACATGAATGCTAGAAGTTGTAAGATAGAAGTTACCATTGTCAAATAAGTTTGAGGAGCATTTTACTTTCAGTCGTCTTTTTAAATACTTTATTATTAAAAACAAGTATAATAAAGAATCATGTTTAATTTCAACTTAATGTATTTCTAATTTATTTGGCCATGGAATTCAGAGTTCTTATAAGAATCTATAAGCCAGCCAAACGTGGTGACTCATGCTTATAATCCCAGCACTTGGGAGGCAGAGGCCAGAGGATTGCTGTGAGTTTGAGGGTAACTTTAGGTACATAGTGAGTTCAGGGCCAGCCTTGTCTAAAAAAAAAAAAAAAAAAAAAAAGCAAACAAACAAACAAAAACAACAACAACAAAAAAGAATCCATAAGCCAAATTAGACATAAAGATTTGCTGACATTCAAAATCCACATATTAGGTAGTTAGCTAATCTCTAGAATGTGGACAGATCTCTTGCCTTAGATCTTCTACATTTGACTCTATGGGCAAATATTGTAAGCTACTCTGATAAGTTGCTGTATAATGCATTAAATCTGCTCTCTTGCAGATACTAATAGGTGGTGTCAGCTACACCTAAGGTGGAGCTTCTGTCTTTAGGAAATCCATTCAGGCACAGCAAGAACTATGCAATTTCCAACTGGTGAACTAATTTAGTACCACAGATACTTAATCTCAGTGTCATACACTCTATACCCAGCATCATATACACATGATCCAGCCAGCTCCCAAATTCTGTATGTATGTGTGCATGAGGCTTTGCGGGGACATTAGATACAAGCCATAACTTGTATGTCTATCTGTAGCCCATTTATCTCACAGATCCTGGTCAACTAGTAATGCTGTCCTATAACACTGCAAGCTTTTGACATTATTATATGATTTTTGGTCATTTTTTTCATTGCTTCATTGTGCATTGTTTAAGTTGGAATTGTTAGACCGCAGTGGGTCACTGAATAAGAGAGAGGAGTGATGCAATGCTGACTTCAGCTCTTGTGCCCCCACAGATAATCAATGGAATGCAATCTTATGTGTCAGATGCTATACGCAGTTGTGCAATTTGACAGATAAAAAGCAATTATCAATAATAGTATTTTACCTACCTATATTGTATGTGCTTATTAACAGGTGCTTATTGTTACTGAGAAACATGTTTTTATTTAATCATTAAATATGGACATTATTTCCTAAATTAATGTAATAGTTAAAAATGAGAAAGTTCTATTTACCTATGTACTTATACTTACTTATATTATAGATTATATATGTGGCGTAAGAAAACCCCTCTTCTTACAGTATGGTCTAAGCTATGACAGTGCAAGAACTGGATGCTAGATTCACAAAGAAAACAGCTCTAAGTTCCTTTTTAATGGTGTGTTTCTCAACCAAATGTGAAATTTCTGCAATAGTCAGTCTTGATTATTAGCTTTATGGGCTGAGAGGCATAGAGAGATGGTTAGGTTTTGACTTCATTAACCTCATCAGTAGATCATCCACTTGATGGATTCATAGTGGATTGGGAGGTGAATACATAGTTGAATGGGCTATTGGGAGATAGACCATATTTGGAGGCCATGACATTGAAGGATGTGATTATTTTCTTGTTTTTTCTTCTCATTCTGCTTCCCTGATGCTATTAGAGGACTAATTTCCCTTTTGCAATGAAATTTCTCCCTTAGAAGTAGAAAACCATAGACTGAAACCTGAAGCCAAAATAAATCTTTCCTCCCTTATATTGTGCATGTCACCCATTTAGAAAGAATGATAAGAAGCTGACCAGTACAATGTCTAAACACTCTGTCTACATTTTAGCAATGAAACAAATGAATAAGAATGGAGAAATATTTTTTGTCTTTTCAAGGGCATCATCTATAAGTTATGTTTATAAGTTTATTCACATCTTATGGACCAGCTCTTTATTAGTAATAATCTGTATTATTACAAATATATGCTCAAGGAAGGTTTGAAGATATACTCCTTAAAAAATCTAATTGATGGTTTTTGCCAAACTAAAAATTTCTATATTATAAAAAATTATGAGTAGATATTAAGAAATAACTAATAATCTCTAATACAGCGCTAATATTCCATTTGGTTCTTATAATAATTTTGTATGGTGAATATATATAACCCAAATTTTCACATGACAAACTTAAGATCCAGAAAGCTTAAATAATTTCCATATCAACACTAGAACAAGAAAGTAGGTAATGTATTCCAATTGTGAGTGCTTCTACAGAAAACATAGACTTCTGAGTCAGAAGCAAAAGGTTTTTTTGTTTGTTTGTTTTTTTGTTTTTTTATTCATGGCACAACAGTCACTTCTTACCTATCTTGGTTCTTCTTGTCCTTCAAGTCCTATGGGAAGACCTGGAAAATGGCATACAATGCTGTGATTACAGGGGTTTTCCATCACAGGGAAAGAACCTTGGGCTTAAAAATGTTCAATCTTTGGGCCGGGGAGTTAGCTCAGTGGTTCCGGTACCTGTCTTGCAAGCGCAAGGACCTGGGTTCGATCCCCGGTAACCACATACAATACTGGGCATGGAGACTCACGCCCAGCAGCAACCAGTACCACATACTACAGAGCCGGGAATGGTGGCTCACGTCTGTCATCCCAGCACTCGGGAGACAGAGGCAGGAGGATTGCTGTGATGTGAGTTTGAGGCTGAGCTCAGGGCCAGCCTGAACCACAAAGCGAGACCCTGTCTCAAAAAACCTAACAAAAAAGAAAAAATTTCAATCTTTGAAAAAGAGTAGGAGGAAAAATGTTCCATTTGTCTTGATGGGAAACATTGACTTTAATATTACAGTAAAGAAACAATTCCTCTATTCTAGAAATACTCTAATTTCCAATGTATTTGCTATACAGACACCCTTAAAAGACAGCCCTGAGTCAATGTCTTCCTGTTGACAACACATGCAGAAACATGGGAGATCCAGGAAAATTTTCTCCCAACATGCAGATTTTCTATTTTCAGTAAAACTCAAATTTTTTTCAACAACTCTCACATGTTCTTTGACTTGTTATTGTTTATACCTCTGATTATTTTTATTAAAATACTGATTCCTTGGAGACAGTAGCCATGATGTTTACTTTTATCACCATGGCACTAACACTGTTGTGAAAATGGAACGAACATGTTCAATAACAACTTTAAATGACGCCTACTGATTATAGCACATAAAAGGTGAGGTTTACTTAGTAGACAAAATCTGTGAACATTGTTATTCAGTCCACTCAGCTTCCCTTTGCCTGGATCCTAGGTAAATGACTAATTTTCATGATTTGGATCTCAAAAGCTACTCTTGTGACTGCCATCTCTAATTTATGTACCTGTTAATATCTAATATTGTCCTGCCTGTTTATTTCTGCTTCTTGACTAACTCTTGTCTTAGTCACTTTTCTGTTGCTTGGACCTAATACCCACAATGCAAAGCAGGAGAGTATCACAGTTTCAGGGGTTCAGTCCATGTTCATCTGGCAAAGGAGGAACTTCATCCCAGACGGATGTGGAGAGGCAAAGCTACTTAGTTCATTCAGGTGGAAAGAAAAACAGGAAAATTTCACCAGAGAAAAGGAGTTCAAAGAGCAGACCTAGACTCCAACGCTGTGCTTTCCATGACCTTCCCAAAACAAAAAAGTGTCCTCCACCAGTACTCTGGGCAGTTTGCACAGGTGAGTTGGCACAATCAAACTTAGCTGCCACCTTCCACTCAATTTCATAATATCTATGTACAACACTTCAACCATATTACCTTATAAATAAATGCAATAAGATAATAATTCTCCCTAACAAGAGACAACTATCTTGTATATAATTGAAACACAATAGTTCCCTCAATAAAGTTTCAGCAGCTCCAACATTTTTCAAAAGTCAAAGTCACTTCTGACACTTAAGGAAAAATATTAGCTATGAACTTTTATAAAAATCAAAGCAAGTTACATAATTTCAAGATACAATGAGACATAGTAAACATCACCATTCCAAAAGGGAGGTATGGGAAGGCAGAAAAAGATTGAGCTAAAACAACACAGTAGGAAAAATATTAAGTCTTTGGTTTAATATTTATCTGTAGAAACACTATCCTGCTTCTTAAGCATGCTCAGTACTAGTTATGTAGCTTCAAGACCCACTTTTAGTCAAAATATTGAGTCTTTGGCTCAATATCCAACATCTGGGGTACATGGTAGTAAAATGTAGGTTCCAAAAAGATTGAACAGCCTTGCTGGCTACAGCCCTTGTGGGCTGTCTCTTGGGCTGGCTCTGCTCATAGCCTGCAGCTTTCCTTGGCAGACCTATTGTATTCCTGACATTTCTGACTTTCTGGAGCTTCTTCTCCACCTTCAGTTTCATCACAGCTTCACATACTGCCATTCAGCAGTTCCTTATCTAGCATCCTAGGTCTTCTTTTGAAATCTGAATAGAAGGCTCTCTGAACCCACAGAGTATAATCAGGCTTATAACAGAAATGTTGAAAATAATTTTTCAAGAATAAATGAATATGTCAGTAAACATTTACTAAATTCACACCATTTTCTAGGAATAAAATGTTCTACAATGTGTTAGTGGCTCACAGAGAATATTGTTAAGTCACTGAGAATTCCACATGAAGGATTGAATGAGCTAAATGGTGGGAGCTCAGTTGCTGGGTCATTAGTCTTTAATCCCCACCATGTACGCACCACTGCTGGCTTGACCTGTGCCCACACACTGCTCCTCCACGGTCTCGATGGCTACAACATCCAGAACCTGCAAATCATTTCAGCTCCTTCCTCTCCCAGAATTGTCTCCTGTCTGTAGAAACACTATCCTGCTTCCTAAGCATGCTCAGTACTAGTTATGTAGCTTCAAGACCCACTTTTAGTCAAGTCTGTGAGTCCCATAATTCCAAGGACACCATGCTCTTCCCAAAGTGCCAAGATTTTTATTTATGGCTCATTCTCCTTTGAGAAGGAAGTGAGTATCAGATTCCCTCTCACTTTCCCCTTGTTCTTCTGTTGCTCCTTGTGATCTCCTGACACAAGTTTGCTCACTAAGCCTCTCCTTTAAATGCTGAGAGAAACTCTGTGGACAGTTTCCACAATGCTCTCTACAACAAATTGGTCTGACTCATGGAGGTCAATTTGTTTTGTAAGATGCATCCATATTCATTTTATTCAGTGCTCATCCACTTTCAAAAGTGATGTGAAGGAGAAAAATATCAATTTTGAGGGATAAAAAAGAGCAAAATCCCTTTTGGGGATAAAATCATAATTTGTTTAAATGCTGACAAATATTGCTATCAGCAATAAATGTGGAGATGGTATGTGGAAGGGATGACCAGAGGGAAACTTGTGGTATATTTAATTTTTCAAAGCACCATTGAATCAAATATATTTGGGTGGTAGCACTGTGTATGGCAAACTAGATTAAACCTAATTGCACAAGTATCAAGTATTTTCCTCCTTTTATCAATAAAGAAGTTATATGAAGCCGAGAGTTGCAGTACACACTTGCAATTCCAGCAGTTGGGAGGCTGAGGCAGGAGGATTGCTATGAATTTGAAGCCAACCTGGGCTGTAAAATGAGTCCAAGATCAATCTGAACTAAACCACACTTTATCTCAAAAAAAGTTGTCAGACTGAATAAATATCATTAAAAGCAAACAAATGATAGGTGATTGATTCTGTCAGGTATTCTGACTTCATTTCCACTACATCATTACATTTTTCTGCCTGAACTATCATTGTAGTATCTTAATCATTATAGTATCTTTGCAGATTAGGGAATGGCAAAGCTGTCTGGCATAGTAATTGTGACCTGTTAATTACAAGATTCCAGACACGCACAGCACAGTAGTTCCCAAAGCCCTGCATGAGGACTGCTTGTGAGAACTCAAGCAGGTTTTAATAGGACAGGCTGTGCCTGACGTCAGCAGGAGACATGGGTTCTCAGCATGGCATCTCAGGACCCACATGTAGACATTCTCCTGGGTTTTAACGAGATTTGGACAAAAAGGACACCGACACCACGAGGGACTTGCTGTCTGTGACTTTCCGTAATAAGCCACACTGCATTTCTCGTGTACCTGTTTTACTCTTACCCTGTTTTTCTCTGTACTCGGCATGAGCTTACTCTGCAGCCAGTTTCTCGCCTGCTCTTCACTTTTATTTTCTTGAGTATCTTGGCCACCACATTTTGCTTGCTTTGTTCAGTTCTTCGTGAGAGATGAGAAGAACCTGGACTCTAACTCCCAGGGAAGGAGGAGCAACTCAGTCCCAGTAACCTTTCCTTGGTGAGTCGCTTTTAGAAACAGGCTGCCTAATAACAGTGTTGATAAATCAGAAACTCAAAGAGTTGAAAACAGCATATGAAGCTATACTTACGCTGGGGAAGCAGAGAGACAGAAAAACAATGCAGATATTGACAGGTCAGGTATATTTTGTGTATTTTAAGAAGAAATACAGCACCGATTCAAGGTTGAACATATCTCCAAAGGTTTCAATCACAGATGTTTAAGTATGCCAATTGAAATTTTAAATGGAAAACAACTTCTGTCCATTTTATTTTACTAATGTGCCAATCATAAGAGTCATCCAAATATCAATCATGCATTACTTCATTCAAGTAATGAGTATCCAAAAACATCTCCAGTAAAAGATCCTTGTACCTCAGAAGCACATTTCACCTTCAATATTTCTGTGAACTAGAGTTAAAAGGAAGTGTTGTAAAAATGAAATACAATTTAATCACTGCATTGTGAACACATAAGAATACATCATATTGCGCAAATCTATATATGGTATATACTTATTATCTACCAATTAAAAATTGGTTTAAAGGTAAAAACAGAAAAAAGAGACTGAGTTAAACCCAGAGTTTAGTGACTTTTTCAATAAAATACATTGGATTCATTCATTTTGAGCTCATGTTTTGTCTATATAATGAATAGAATGTTATTCATTACAACATTTGAGAGAACAGTACTCAGGCACTGGCTTTATTACAGCATGTTAATTAAACTTAATTTGCCAGTATTTCCTATAGCTATCCATTAGTTCTCCCTTAAGATTTTATATACACTCTTTCCAGCTCTCTTCTTCCAGAAGAGATGTAAGACTTTTTTTTTACTTCCATTGTAAACTACCATTGAGAAGATGCCCAATTTCTAGCTTTACATCTAGAAAAGATGTAAAGATGAGAAGAAAAATCAAGTTTCCCTTGTCATAAAGTAAACCGTGTGATCACAGCTCATGTAAATGATGATGTCTGTGATTTGTCAAACACCCAGTCTCTATTTGATATAGTTGAGAGGGTTAGGAGATGGTGGCAGGAAAAGGGAAAAAAAATTGAGGTCCTGTGTTTTCATGTCTTAAACTAGGAAAACTTGTGATTATATATATGTTTTATATTTGCTTCATATCAAAAAAGAGAAACCACCTTAATCTAAAAAGTTCCTTAAAAATACAGACTCCTGGGGCTGGGGATTTAGCTCAGTGGTTCTGGTGCCTGTCTTGAGTGCAAGGACCCAGGTACAATTCCCGGTAACCACATACAATGCTGGGCATGGAGACTAACACCAGCAGCAATCAGTACCACATACCACAGTGCTGGGCATGTGACTCACTCCTGTAATCCCAGCACTTGGGACGCAGAGGCAGGAGGATTGCTGTGATATGAGTTTGAGGCTGAGCTCAAGGGCAGCCTAAACTACAAAAGCGAGACCCTGTCTCAAAAAAACAAAAACAAAATAAAACAAAAAAACCAGACTCCTTTATTTTTTGTTAATGGATTGTTGAAATTTGCATTCTCTGTTCTCATTAAACAGAGCACTGGCATCAGAAATTCAAGGTCCTTTTTAATGTTGTTTCTGACTATTCTAATAATCCATTTTACAGGTCAGCAAAATCCTAGAATGTGTAATAGAAGGATATTTTGTTTATGGAACAGTCATCAGTATGAAAAGACAGTGCTAGATTCTGTCACATAGCCAAGAAAAGAGCTAAATGTTGAGTTGTGTATGTTGTTAGAGTTGATCATATTTGCCACTCCAAGAATTTATCCTGACCTACCTGACCCAGTTTATAGGACTGTGCTTAAACCCACTAAGACATAAATTTACAAATTTATTTTGTACTTATTAGAATGTGTCTGAGGAGAATTGTCTCTAGAGATTAAAAATGGCCTCATAGAATAATTTAAATTATAATTAAACAAAACCAAGTAACCACAGGGCTATTTAGCTCTCCAGATCCCTCTGGGATTATTGTGCTATGGGGGATGAGAAGAAGAAGAAATTATTTTTCAGGAATTGCCACTGTAAGGGAGTTCCCTAGAGTCTCAGAGTCTGAGACGGGGCCAAGAAAAAGTACAGCCATGCTTCACATGAGCATGCCATTGCACACCATTGCAGTGGTGGTCTCATACATTTAAAATGGAGCTGAAAAATTCCTATCACCTGGTGACATGTTAGCCAATACAATGCGCTGCTGCAGTACATCACTGATACATTTGTGAAAATGCTGGTGTAAACAAATCTACCATGCTGCCAGATTTATGAAAACATAGCATAGGTAGATACAGTGCATAGTACAGGATGACAGTTAATGACCACTTTACTGGTTCATGTGTTTATCTTATTGTAATTATTATTTTAGAGCCTACTCTTTATATATAAAAATGCTTATGGTATAACACTGGGCTACATTCTGTCCAGACAGCAGCACATCTCTCTTAGAACCAAGATGCTGAGCTCAGGGCCTGACATACACAACTCTATGTAGGTTTGCTCACACTCACTCTTTAGTGCTCACACAGTGGTAAGATTTCCTCACAACACATTCCTAAGAACATGTCCCCACTGTGAGTGGATATATCTGTAAACACCAGAGCAGATGAGGCTGAAATCAGACCATCTTCCTGTCTTTGTCTGTGTGGTCAAGAAATCTGGGCTTATATCTTTTATCTTCATTTGTTCCATCTTCATAGTTTCTGGATCAAAACAGTATGAATCACAGAACTATATTCAGGATATTGTCTATAATAAATGCTACAGTGATATTTGTCTTTTACTACACTATTAATATTAGTGGCATATCAAATGGGGAAATGAACAGTATTCTAGATGTGCTGAAGAAAAGGTGTTAGTGAATGCACTGACCTAGGGCTTGATGCCCAAAGAGCATCTATAAAAGTTGGAAATTTAGGGTGTCAGGGTAAATAACAAGGGGAAAAGAATATGGTGGTAATTTTTAAAAAAGGAAACAAAGCTTATGTATATAGGGGTTGGGAGGTTGCAAGGTGGGTGGAGGAAGGGGAAAAATGAAAATCATCTTCTGGTACAAACTCTCAATGTTGAATGCAATGATGATGTGTATTCATAATGTAACAAGATTTGAATTTTTTAAAAAGTTGGAAATTAGAGCTGGAGATTTAGCTCAGTGATTCCAGTGCCTTCCCTGCAAGCACAAGGTCCTGGGTCCAGTTCCTGGTAGCCATATACAACAGTGCCGGGCATGGTGACTCATGACCACCAGCAATCAGTGCCACATACCACAGTTCTGGGTGTGGCAGCTTTCTTAAAATGGTACTGTCTCTTAACAGTTTGATGATCCTTCAAAAATTAAACACAGAGTCATGTAATTTAACAATTCTACTCCTAAGTATATGCTCAGGAAAAGTGAAAACATATATAAACAAAACCTTGAAAAATACCACAGGAGCTTGATTTACTTCTTTTAAATAATATTTATTGAAGTATATATACAAATAAGACACTTCCATCTTAAGTATATAGTCTAATGCACTTTCACAAATCTCTATACTTTAGTAACAATGATAAAAATGTAGGACATTTTCATAATTGAAAGAATTATACAAAA
Organism: Petromus typicus; assembly: GCA_004026965.1. Classification (NCBI taxonomy): domain Eukaryota; kingdom Metazoa; phylum Chordata; class Mammalia; order Rodentia; family Petromuridae; genus Petromus; species Petromus typicus. The sequence continues at coordinate 18,992 of PVIR01023782.1, forward strand.
AGCTTTATAAGAGCCTCCCACAGTTGCCTCAAAGTAAATGCCAAAGGTGTATTATTAAGTAGACAGATTAAAGAGTTTCCTTTGCCACTCCCAACTCTGTCCTCCTACCCCAGACTCCAAACCTTAAACCATCTCTGTCTGTTTTTTGTCAAAATAAATTAGATTTTAAAAAAAGAATTCCCTATAGTATGTATTCTTTTGTATCTGGCTTACTTACTTTTTTTAGCATAGTGCTTTAGGAATTTTTCCGTGCTGCTCCAGAGGCATTATTTCTGTAGACTAGAAATAGAAACAACCCAAAAGTCCATCTAATAAATAGGTAAACAAAATGTGGTATATAAATATAGTAGACTATTATTCAGTGGTGAAAGGAATAAAGTATTCACTTTGAAAACATTATGTTATGTGAAAGAAGCCAGGCACAAAAGATCATGTGTTGTTTGTCTCAGTTATGTCAAATTCCCAAAATAGTAAATTTCTATAGATAGAAAATAGATGTATGGCTGTCAGAGGCTAGAAAACGAAGGAGATTGAGAATGGTCACCAATGTATATGGACTATTTCTGGAGGTGACAGAAATATTCTGGAATTAGATAGTGATTTGAATTCACAACTTCCTGTACCTATAAAATAAACTGATTTGAATACTTCAGAAAAGTGAATTTGTGCTATGAATCAGATCTCAGGATAAAAAGTTGTGCAATAAAATAATTAATACACACTTTTGCAAATTACATTAAGCTAAACTAAAGGCAAATGGGGACTCCAAATTTTATAAAAGCTTCATAATTCTGAGTCAGTTTCTACTTCCTCCCTTTCCTAATCTATAGGAATAATGGAACAACACTTGCAATCCTCAGAGGTAATAAAACCTGAGTATGTTTCTGAAATATCTGTGTTTTCCAGCAAAAGTTTACAAAAAGACAAAGATTTTTGTGGGTATATAAAATAAGTAGCACTGATCACTTGGTCACTTTATACAGAGTCCCATGTAGCGGTGGAGTCTTAATCATACATGCAGACACTCATTTCTTATAGTAAGGGGTGCCCCATTTATGCAGTTGGCTCTGTGCGCATCATCTGTAAATATAAACCCTGGGATACACAGATAGAGACAGACACATACACACATATGTACACACTGCTTTGAAATTCAACTCTAGCTTATTACCTGCTAGCACAGGGGCCTGAGATTAAATTCTGTTTTCTGAATAGCCCATAAAGTAATCAACTTCTGTGATTCTTTTGGAAAATGAAGTTGGACATAATTGCATCCCACTAAGTAGAACAATGGTGAAAGGAGGTGCTGTCAAAATTCCTTCTGGTGATATACAGAGGATCTTAATCTTGTTCTTTCATCTTTTAAGGAAAGGACTTGAAAGATTCAGACCCTAACATGTGGAAAAGCACTTACACCATAGTAAGTGCCTTTGTTCGTAGTAATCACTCTTACTGTGCAGCAGAGGAACTGCCCAGGAAGTACACCTGAGTGCCAAGCAAAAATAATGGACTTCTTGCCTCATCACAAAATAAATATACATTTTACTGAATAAAAGTCTTCCCACTCCTTATTCATAGTGTTCATACAACCATCTAGGATTTGTAGTGTAGGAACCAAACCAAGCAGACAGAACTACAGTGTCCTCCCTTCAACCCTTCCTGTTCTGCCCCTGCTCTTGACTGCTGAGCAGGTGCCCGGGAACAGGGGACATGTGTCTGCATACTGTGGAGTACATTGTTTGCTGCCTGCACCCCTGTCTCTCCTTTGAGCAACCTGACAGGAAAGGTTAAAGCTAGGAAATGCTCATTGGCCTGGAATGCCCTGGATCTAGTTTGAAGACAGGCAAGGCAGGACTGCTAGAGTGTTCCACAATCCCCAAGGACAGGATCTTTCTGTTCCCAGCTGCACAAACTTGGGTCATATCTTACATTATCAATGTCACTCAAGGACTGAAGATATCTATGGCAGCTCCAGATACGCCTTCCACACTCAAGGGCATGCCTTCTAGCTGACTGAGTGTTCCCTGGGAACCCTACCCAACAATTCCTGCTCTCACTATTTTCCTACGGCTGCCAGGGAGGTTAGGAAGTGTAGCCTATTGATTGGACATAATGCTGGTCTGAGTTAAACCACACAGGGTCACAGTACATTGTGGAGGAAGAAATGGAGACTCACTGGTTAGTAATGAGGAAACTCAGACTCACTTCTCTGCTCCTGTGAGGACACAATAGAAGATGGAAGGAGAAGACTCACTCTGTAGTATATCTGTGGTTGCCAAACATTTCTTCTCCATGATCTAAATAATGGCAAATAAAAAATGATGAAACTCTGTATAAAATCAGACCATCTTTCTATTCCAAACTCCAAACTCTCCTCTCTCTCTCTCTCTCTCTCTCTCTCTCTCTCTCTCTCTCATAGACACACACACACACACACACACACACACACACACACACACACACACACGGATACATATTTTTTGGACAAATGTAAAGAAAGGAACAGATTCCTTTCTAAAGTTTCCCTCTCTAGCTCTCCCCTCTGATCAAATACTGTTCTGTAACAGTGTGTATGTCTACAGATGTGTATTAATGGGTAGTGGTTTGATTTTACTCAAAGAAAACTTTCAAGTTTCTATTTACTTTTACCTGAATAAATGCAGCCTAACCTTACTGAGGTCTGATTACAAAAGCTAATAACTGCATCAGGACAATTTTTTCCTGTACAAGGACTTTCTTGAAGAACTGATGGAGATCAGTATTTCCCCTTGGTCCTATCAGTAAGCTACTGGTCAGAAGTAGAGCTTCGGAGTGAACAGCCCCTCACAGTAGGAGGCAGCAGCTAGGAGGCAGGCTGGACTTTAGTGAACAATGGGACAAACACAGACTAGATAGGACAGGCCATCCAGATCACTGACCAGAAAATTCCCACCACCTCTGCCAGCTCCAAACTGCCCATTTGGCAGATTTCTGTTGTTATGCAATCAGCTGGTTTATCTCCCTGGCACCCTGCTGAGAGAAGGCTATCAAGGGCCCAGCTTAACCACGTTCTTCAGCAGCCAGTATAGAAACTTCCTGAAGTATGAAGTTGAAAAACTAGAACTAACATTTGGGCTGCTGGTTATCCTTTTCAGGAAATCGATGAGCATATTATTTACATAAATAATAAAGATTTCTGGGAGGAAATATGGTTGAGAAATTATCAAGGCACCCTTTGGAGGAGATAAAGGGGTCTTTACATGACCTTTGTTGCAGGGTTGAAGAAAAGATTGTGTTGTCACTCTGTTAAAATAGACACATTAATATGTCATTTCAGAAAGTAAGATGCACATACATCTTAAGTGTGCAAAACTGACCTATTTTTGAATAGGCAAATGTGAGAGGAAAAGAGTGTTTGATTATAGATTCAGTGAATCATCTTTTTTTAATGATATAAATACTTGAATCTGTTTAAGAATGATTTCATTTGAAAAAAAACTTAGATGATGAGTTTTAAAGTGGCATTTATTACTACTATTGTTTTTATTTACATTTTACTTTATTTATTTATTCAATTTTTCAGACAAGGTCTCTCTATTGTAGCCCTGGCTGGCTTCAAACTTGCAACAATCCTCTTGTCTAAGTTTTCGTTTTGGTTTCTAACGATTAACTTCTGTTTCAGAATGTCAGTCCTTGAATTCAGGGTTATACTGATTGAAAGCATACTACCAAAATCCTCTTTTCATTTACAACAAGAAACTCAGAGATTACAGTTGCTAATAGAGATTAAAGAGAAAGTTTGTAGCACCATCCATCTCTAATAACAATACCCTGTGAAAAATCTACTTGTATAATTCTAACTTGCAAATATTCCCTCAACAATATTCTACCACCAGTAGCTATCTTCTAAGCTACTCATCAAAGGAAAAAAGAAATCCATGGTCCTCAGTGACAACAGCAGACCCAGCTAGTGGGGATTTTACTGTCCTGCAGCTAAGCATAAGAAGTTTTGGACCTCTGGGCTGTGGATTAGCTCACTGGTTCCGGTGCCTGTCTTGTGAGGACAAGGGCCTGGGTTCGATCCCCGGTAACCACATACCATACTGAGCATGGAGACTCAAGCCCAACAGCAATATGTACCACATACCACAGTGCCGGGTGTGGTGGCTCATGCCTGTAGTCCCAGCACTTGGGAGGAAGAGGCAGGAGGATTGCTGTGATGTGAGCTGGAGGCTGAGCTCAGGACCAGCCTAAACTACAAAGCAAGACCCTGTCTCAAAAAAAAAAAAAAAAAAAAAAAGTTTTGGACCATTAGTTTCTGTAATCACCTCTGGTGACCTATCCCAAGCACTGTTATTCTTTTAATTCTTCCAGACATCAGCAAGAGTGGTGATCATAACTTCAAGCTCATTCTGATTATTCCAAAATTGTCCTCAGACATAAGTGAAGAAGCCCAAGTATAGGGAATGAGTATGTCACAAGCTTCCTGCTCTACACTTGGTTAAGCCCCAGTTATCCATTTGCTAAAGAAAGGATTTGTGCCAAGAAATTCAAGGCAATATATCAGCAAATTGATTTCATGTAAGACCTGCCCCACCTTTAAGATTCATACTCCTGCCAGGTATGGGCCTGCATACCTATAATCCAGCACTGGGAAGGCTGAAGCAGGATGATCACTGTGAATCTTAGACCAGCCTCAGCTGCATAGTTGCATAGTGACACTCTGTCTAATAAAAACTGTGGATCTTAAATGCATGCTTAAGGGACCTCAGTAACACCAGCTAAAGGGTGTGTTGAGTGCTTGGATTTAGACATGTCTACACCTGGTTTGGAATTGTCTACATTTCTTTATGATAACAGGCCTGAAGGATGGATGAAGATAAAGAGACTGTCAGCCACACAGGTGGAGTCTCCTGTGCTGCCAACTGAATTGTCACCAGCCAGTGCAGAGTGCACTAGCAACAAATATACATCTTTTTAATTGGAGTGATCTAAGCAATTATCTTCCAAGAAACGTGTTTCAAAGATTCTTTCTCTGGGCATGAGATAAGGTGGCTTTACTTACAAGGGTAGGGATCAGAATCCTGGTAAATTTATGATGGATTTTGCTTCTTATGAGCTATTGACACTGACTAAGCCTTCCATTCCTGGAATGAGAGCCTTGTTGGTACTGCAGTTTGTGATAAATGTATGCATGTATAGCCTCAAAAAAGAAAAAAAGAATAGTGTCTGACAAATGTTCCATTTGCTCACCTCCTGTTAGTAGATCAGAACACAATACTATTAGCAATTAAAGCATGCTTTACAATGATGAGTTTTACCTCACACTTATCAAATTGCTTGTGTCATCTTTTTAAACCCAATTTTTTTTGAAAACTTATTAAAATCACATTGCTTCCATGTCACTGAAAATTTGAATGCAGTAAGTTTTAGGAGGAAATCTTTATTTGAACAATCTTTCTGATCATTTTGAAATGTGTTAAATTTTGAATCCAGGAATATAGATTTTTCCTGAGTGATCTTCTTACTTAGATAGGACATCAAGTAGAAATTATAAAATTTTCTTAACTTAGGGATCATAAAATTCTAATCTGAATGTCAGGACACTCAGTGAAACTTGCCCAATGATCAGATGGTCTCTTGTGAGATTCATTGTCTTTGGTTGCTGGCTTAGAAAACTGAACCTAAATTCATTGCATTATGGTCCCACCTGTTGTCTTCTTCTTAAGTGACAAATCAAGTCATGTGACTATCTTCTCCCTCCTGCAACACATTACCAGGCATGCAGTAAAGAATACATAAATGGAGAGCTTACTGGCCTCCAGGCCCATGCCAGAAGAGTGCCCAGGGACTGAGGTTAGCAGCGGTGGCTTGGGAAATGGCGACTGCAGAACCGAGTCTGCATCACCAAATCTGCGACAGGGTTGGAGCTTGCTGGCCTCCAGGCCCATGCCGGAAGAGCACCCAGGGACTGAGTTTAGCAGCAGGTGGCTCGTTAAACGGCAACTGCGGCACCGAGTCTACCTCACTAAATCTGCACCGCGGTTAGAGCTTACTGGCCTCCAGGCCCACGCCAGAAGAACGCCCAGGGACTGAGGTTAGCAGGTCAGAGTCTGACTTTCTCCACAGCAACTGCAGAAGCACATCCAGTCAGCTTGAACTGGTGAGTAGGTGGGCCTGTTGGAATATCAGCCCCTACCATTGCAGCTGCACAAGGCCTACAGCCTACTGGCCTCCAGGCCAACTGCACAAGAGAGCCCAGAGACTGTACTGGTGAGCAGGCAGGCCCATTGGAATCTCAGGCAGCGCCATTGTAGCAGTTCAGGAGCCACGGTCTTCCTGCCTCTAAAGCAGACAGGAGAAAGTGTTCTGATTGTATTGATTGAGTGCCTCATATGGTGTGCCAGAATGAGGGGTTTTTCTTTAGGTCCCAATACAGACTGCAAAGAACAGCCCAGGAAACACTGCTATTTTAAGGTTCCTAACTATTAGGAGGAAAGTGACTTGCAAAAAACAGTGCCAGAAAACAGGGCAGGTCAGAGATGAGGAAACACTCAAAGTCTCAGATACAAAGATCCTCACCTCCAGGTAACACAGGGGAAAGGAAAATAGAGGAGTTTGAAGCCCAGTCTCCAGGGCCCTTGGAAATGGTAACCAAAGCAGATCTACTAAAATGGAAATCAGAACTGATCTCTGAGATGAAAGCAGAGATATTGGACACTGTCAACATCATGATTAATAAAGCTAAAGAGGAAATCATGGAGTTGATAGAATCCAAGATAGCAAAGGCAATGGAACCTTTTAAACACCTACAAGCAGAAGTCCAGGAAATTAAGGAAGAAAATGAAAGTTTGCACAATAGAATGAATTTTGCAGAAGACCAAATTTCAGACCTAGAAGACAGGATCTCAACAATGAACTGGAAAGGCATAATCTATGGGAAAAAAAGCAAGCGGTAATGAAAAGTCAATCCACCAGCTCTTAGATGATTCAAAGAAGAATAACATAAGATTGATTGGAGTCACTGAGGAAGCAGGAGACAATGCCAAAGACATCAAAAAGCTATTCACACAGATAATGGCAGAAAACTTCACAGAAAAAGGGAAAGAATTGGACATACAAATATATGAAGCATACAGAACGCCACATGCCCGTGACATGAAAAAATCTACACCTAGGCTTATCATCATAAAAGTCCCAGATATCCAAAAAAAGAATGAAATACTGAAAGCAGCCAGAGAAAAGAAAACAGTTACATTCCAAGGGAAGCCCATCAGGATCACAGCGGACTTCTCAACTCAAACACTCAATGCAAGAAGAGCCTGGAGTGAACTCTTCCAAGCACTAAAGGAAAACAACTTGCAACCCAGACTGATGTATCCTGCAAAACTATCCTTCAAAACTGATGGGCAAATAAGATACTTTCATGACAAAGAACACCTGAAAATTTTCACAAATATGAAACCTGTGTTCCAAAACATTTTAAAGAATATCTTGGAGAAAAATAAGGAAAGTTACAAATCCATGAGACCTAACCGAGTCAACCCATGGGACCAAACAAGAAACTGATGGGGAAAGGGCAGAAGTACAATAACACAGCCAAGAACAGGAAAACATGGCAGCACTAAATTTACCTATATCAGTCATAACGATTAATGTCAATGG
>PVIR01023783.1:0-26676 GCA_004026965.1 Petromus typicus
AAACATTTTTGAGTTTTGGAGCATTTCAGATTTCAGATTTTTGCATTAGAGGGACTCAATTTTGAGATTAAGGATCTTTTTCTATATAATAAATAACAATAAATGAATAATAATCTCCTCTTCCTCCTGTGCCAGCCCTCATACTGGCAAAGACATATATACAACATACAGTAAAGGTTTCTTATGATAATCTCCAGAATGTTTTCTCTAGGGAATAGTAAGAACAAAGGTCATGATACTTGTAATATAAATGAGACATCACTACATAACGTATAGTTCATGAACCCATAATTACCTGTACATTAATATAAACACAAGTTACCTATGTTGATTTATGTAATAATTGTTGAAACAAAAAATATCCTGTTGAGGAAGATACGGTTATTTTTTGGTGTTATGGATGAGAAAACTGTAAGGACAGAGTTTAAACATGTCCTAGTTCATTGGCAGAGTGGGAATAGAGCCCAGGCAAGTGTGCCTCTAATTGTGTTCTTCAGCATTTTACTTTATGGTTCCAACTGGAGATCTTTGTTGTAACTAAAAATACACGTATTACTAGGATTACTCCAGTAATCCTTGGATGACCCTAGAAGGTACCCTATAGAAATAAAATCAATATAAGTGAGGACATATAACTGTAAAAATTATTACAGTGTGGGCAACAGAAAATAGTGAATGTTCACTACTAAGTGAATGGTAAAATAGATTAGACTATCTATCATCTATCTACCATGAAATATTATACAGTTTTCAAAAAGTGAACTCAAGCTCTGGAAGATAACTTGGAGATATTTCTGTTACTATCATTAAAAAAGAAAAGAAAAAATGTCAATAATTTGAAGCAATCCTATTTTTTATAAAATATACAATGAAAATATGCTTTCTTCTGACAGTAGTACATGTTATCAGCCTCAAAAATGACCACTTGATTAGCTGGGGATGTAGCTTAGTGCTACCATGTCTGCTTTGCAAGTACAAGGTCCTCAGTTCAATGCCCAGTAGTGGAAAAAAAAATATATATATATATATATTACTAAAATAAATAAAGACTACTTGATTAATAAATTGTGAAGTAATGGCTATTTAATTTGTGTTTTCCCACTACTGGTGAGCATGAACATGATCTAATACTTGCTTTTTAAATTTTTCTGCTAATAAGCCTTTGCAGAAATTTTACTTACTTATTAATCATCTCTTTGTAATTTATAATGTTCTATTTCTGTTGTTACTATTTTCTTATTTTAATGTGTGACCTCTTTTTCTATAATTTTCTCTCCCAGATTTCTTGTATTTATCCTTGTTTTTGCTACAAAAGTTTTAATTTATGCACATTATATTTTTCGTGAAACTAAAATCAGAGGTCAAAATTGGGACAAGATGGAAAATCCACTAGATAGGCCCACATAGACCTCTAACTAGCAGGTGTCTACACACACCCAGTCTCCAAATATGAAAGGACCCACCCCCTTCCCCCATAAGTGCCAATCTCTGACCCCCCAGACTGCTGTTAAGCCACCCCCTCCCATTACAGAACAATAGTATCATCAGTTTTTATACCAGTCTTGAAAGGACTCTAAACAGGAACCTGACAAAAGAACCAGAGGGTGGGGTGAAGTGAGTTAATAACATACTGATGGCCTGCAACTCCTTGTGTTTTATTATCTTAATTGGGTGTTAGATTATATTCAAAGCTTAAATTTTCATTATGCTCTTTTACAGTTGTGGATTTAAAAATCCAACATGTCTTCACATCATGATAGGTTCTTAATTTGGCTTCTCTGCCAATTATTATGTCTATTTGTGCTATTCACTTTTTTCCTGAACCTATTTAATGGGCTCATCAAACCTGTGTTTAATTAAGCATTTCTCATCAAGAAGCCCTGGCATCTCCTGGAAGCATTGAAAAGACCCCAGCTTCCCAGTCCCCTCTGTTTATCCTGGTCTTTTCCATGTAAATTTGCCTCCCTCCAGACACCCTGGTGTACAACTGGACACTCTCCATTCGCCTCTGAACCCTGTTACCCACGTTAAGCATAAATTCAGACACAGTCCACAGGCTTATGTTTCTGCTCAGGCTCTCCGGGTCTAAACGCTTCATCTTCTTGATCTAGACTATCACTGTAGAATCAGCATCCACCCTGGTTTCCATTTCTGTCTCAAATGTCTTCTGAGAACATTTTGTGTGTTTGTTTTCTTCCTTTGAAAACAATCACTGATACTCAACATCTAGATGCTTAGGTATGGTTCTCATGTGTCTGTGTGCTTTGATCCCATTCTACTTGTGGAATCTTATACTCACAACTGCTCAGCTAAACAGCTTCCAACACCCTCAGGTATAAAAAGGTGTTTGTATTTCACAGTAGATATGGGAAGCAGAGAGCAAATTCCCACCATATTGACCCCCATCGCATGTTTCATACTATGTGGCACACGCCCTTCTTCTCTTTTTTTAGTCTAAGTTCTACTCATTATTTGAACTCAAGTTCAAACTCAAGTATCCTCTCATTGAATCATTCCTAGGTACTTTACTGAGTATCAGCCTCCTTCTTTGACACTCTTTTGTACTGTGCAGTACTCTTATTGCAGAATCTGCATTTTGTAAGTGAATTGAGGATTTGTTACCTCTTGATTGATTGCATGGCTTTAAAGATAAGATCACATCACAGTCGTTTTCATACCTTCTGCCATGGCACACTGAGAGCTGTCCTGCTCAGTACATCTGGGCAGAAGGAAGAAGTTATAACCTTAAACTTGGCTTTCCCTGTACTGCACTTTATTTGCTTCTTGTTTTCTTTTGCTAATTTATGTGCTTATTGATTTTAAGTGATCTAATATGTACTTTAACTGGGATTTCACTTGTCACAAAGATATAAAATATAACTTTCCCTGTGTTAAACTACACAGATGAATACTCCAAAGTGTATTCATCATTGTCATCATTTATTATAGCACTATTTATATTTTTATCATTTCAGTCAATTCTAATGCATGCTTTCCTGTTTCTGTGCATTCTGGAACTAACACTGGAGCACCAGGGAATGGACAGAAGCCAGACAGGAGGATTTAGTGTGTGCTGGCCAATAGCTCATGTTAATGAGATTCCTAGAAGAGAGTCAAGACTGAAGACTTTTAGGGAGTTGCTGAAACCATCAGATCTAAGCGAGTTTATCAGAAGTCAGACTTCCAGAGGTTTCCCTTCTCCTGCTAAGCATTCCAGCAGCTGATCAGGTGACTTTGGTTGCTGGTGGGTGACAGCTTAATTTACAAGAATGTTGAGCAAATTTGAAAACAAACTGAACATACATTTTATAAGGAAAAGGAAATGTGATTCTGTTCTCTGTGCATACTCTGCCAGAAGCTTCATCAACCCCATAGTTAGATGATACCTAAACTGGATGAAATGTTAATATTAAACATTATGAGAAATTTACTGGAGATGGGGCCATACCTCCTATTTATTTTTCCAGACAAATTTGTCTTTCCTATTTTAATAGAGAATGTGAGTGCATGCGTGTGTGTGTGTGTGTGTGTGTGTGTGTGTGTGTGCGCATATGTATGTGTGTGTGTTTAAAAATTTCCATTAGGAATTCATTCTGATATCAATAGATTGACCTTGCTTGTACTTGATAGCATATTTTTGAAAAACAAAATTCCTACTACAGTAAAGATTTTAATGGGAAGCTTTTTCCATATCCATCTAGAAACCTTCTAGCCTGAGGCTACAGTTTTCCAAAAGACTCACTCTCCTGAGGTCAGGGCTAGAAGCTGGCTTGTGCAGTAGCTGTCAAGTCAGACTGGAGCTTCTCAAAAGATTCTTTCTCTTTAGAAAAAGTCCCGCGTGCCCAGGACTTTGGCATCTTGCACTGTCTGAAATAGCTCTGTCTTTTAACACCATCAGCCTTCATACCCTGCTATGGTCTGAATGTGATTTGTTTCCCCCAAGCTCACATTGAGTCTTTGTCCTGAAGGGCAAGAGATCTGAGGAGGGGAGACCTGTGGGATGAGAGGTTGTGAAGAACAAGCTCAGCTCCATCTTGGAACCTCTCTCCCATACATCTTGGCACATACTCTTAGGATGTACATATCCATGACCCAGTCATATGATCCTCACCAAAGGGCAGCAAATGCAACCCCTGATCTTGGACTTTCAGCCTTCAACTGTGACCTAAATAAACTTTTTTCTTCTTAACCAGTTTCAGGTACTGTGTGATAGCAACAGAAACCAAGACATATTGTTTTGTAGTCTCCCTCTCTGAAGAATCAAAGGGCATTTCAGTATTCCAGGAAGACAGTTGATTATCAGACTTCATGTTATGGATCAGAGGACTAAGAACTCAACACCTCCAAATGCCAAGCACATTTCAATCCTCTGAGATGTGACTTCAGTAAATTCTTTGGTATTGACTTTTCTGAGGAATTGTGATTCTAAAAATTATGTTGCTTCCTCTACCAAGACCTTCTCAGAAAACCCTGCCAGGCTTTGCCAAACTTTTCAAATATTGGTATGATTCTGGTAGGCAACTAGATTAGTGGGTTCAGAGTGTAGAGCAGGAGGGCTCTTTTATTCATCTGTCATTCCTGGTCTCACAAAGATAACCTATAATTTAATCTCTAGGATTTAAATTCTGTGTCATTTAGTATTGGGAATACACAGTTGACCATTTCTGCATCTATCACTATTTTATTGTTTGGGAGGCTAAAATTACTGCTCTGTCTACAATTCTGGAGTAAAAACATCTTTTTCTGCTCTGTAGAAAGATTCAGAGCATCTAGAATAACCTCCACAAGAGGTTCCCGTGTAGTCATCTTGTATGAAACATGCTTATCAAGTACCTTTCAAGAGTCTGTTGTGGTGATGAATTTCCTTGTGGCAACATTTTTTTCCAGGAAGCACAGGTACATGGAATTCCCTGTGCATACCTACCAGGGTCACTGGGGTCCCCACAAGTCCTGTGGGCCAATGTGAAAGGCTTCTCTCTCATTCTACTGGGTGTTGTCCTCGAAGCACAGCTGTCTAGTGCTGCAGTGAGGCTGGTGTGGGCTGACCTCTTGTTGAACAGGTGTGGCCCTGTGCACAGGTGCACCAGACTCCAAAAGCTTGAGGATGGAGCCCACGTTTGCAAGAGTGTTGACAGTAGAGATCCTTGGCTAATGATGGGTACAGTGATGGAATGAAAGAAGAGCTGCCATGTATGGTTTTTCTTTTGCTCTTTGAAACAATGTTTTCTTCCCTTTCAGATATTCTTTTTTATGAGCTTTGAAAAAGTTCTAATTAAGGAAATGTCTCCTGATTTTGCCCCTGGAAAACAGCCTATTCTTTTAGTCTAATAGAGCTAAGATTAGAATGTTTTTATTTCCTGGTTCTCTTCATATATGGTCATGATGAAATATAATAAAAATTGAACTTTCTGAGGGCTGGGGATTTAGCTCAGTGGTTCGATCCATGGTAACCACATACAATAATGCCGGGTGTGGAGACTCACACCCGCCCACCAGCAATCAATACCACATTCCATAGTTCCAGGCATGGTGGCTCATGCCTGTAATCCCAGCACTGGGGAGACAGAGGCAGGAGGATTGCTGTGAATTCCAGGCTCGCCTGGGCTACATAGTGAGCTCACGGTCAGCCTGAACTTCAAAGAGAGACCCTGTCTAAATAAAAAATTAACTTTCTAAAAGATTTTCTATCTACTTCTCCTTCCTTTTTTTCTTTCTCCTTTCCCCTCACTATCTCTTTTGTTCTTCTTTCTTCCATTTGACCAATATTTACTAATTTTGCCCAAATCCTAGACTGATAGTTTAGCTGATGTAAAACAATAGGTATTGTTCAGTGCTTTGAAAGCTTCAGTCTTGTATGCTTTCAAAATAGGAACAGTTTTATTGAATTATAAAAGAGATGCAAATTAAAAGTATAAGCATGAGGAAGATTTTAAAAGTATAAACATAGTCTTATCACCGACAAGACATTTCAGAGTACAGTTATGAGTTTTATTGCATTCCTGAGCACTTATTATCCACAAGAAAGAAATAAAAGTAAAAGAAGTGTTAGGACTCATATCTAGACACTTTCCAAAACTTTATGAAATCTCAGGTGAGGCTGTTTGAGGTCACTGGATCATAGGTGCGTGATCTTGGACCATGTCTGTGGGATACAGAATCATGAGTGTTTACTAATGAGTTTGTACCTGGGTATATGTTGGGAGGTGAAATCTGGTGGGAAGAGGTGGGTCATTGTAGGCATGGCCTAGAAGGATGTCCATCTCTCTATCCTCCCTTCGTCATTTTCTGCTTCCTACCTGCCCTGAGATGAGCTGTTTCTCCTCTGCCATGCAACCCAGGTTTGGAGCTAGCCAGTGATGGACAGAAATCTGTGAACCAAAATAAACCTCTCCCCTTTTAATTTGTGGGTGTTGTGTATTTTGTTCCAGCAATGAGAAAGTAATTAAGACAAGAAAAAAGGAAGGAAAGAAGGCAGGAAGGGAGAAAAAGGGAAAGAAGAGAAGAGAAGATGGAAAGGAAAAGAGAAGAGAAAGAACTCTGCTGTATGGTAATAATTTTTAAGTAGTAATTTTGGTGCTTCTTTCCCTAGCTCTGAAAGACTCAGAGTTGTTAAGTGGCATTGCCTAGTTCAGGGCTACTGAACAGAAGTATTTCTGTATCTTCTCAGCTAAGTTGTGCTCTAACTTTGCCCATAGCCCAATTCTGCATCTTCTCTTCACTACACTTTGACAAATCATGCTCCCTTCTTGGACTGCCTTCTGGCATTGTTATGTGGAAAAATTAATAAGCACAGTCATAAAGTGCTTTGACATTCCAAAATGCTACAGACCTGCTTAATTATGATGGGATCACCATGGAGCTGTCTTGTTCCAATCACATCTTCAGAGGGAGTCTAGATGCAATTGACAGCTCAGCGAGGTGAAGTTTAAAATACACGAACTGTCAGAAGATCAGAAACGGATGGCGACACTGCCAGTGTTTCCTCCTCTGCCTTGTAGTTGTTGCTTGGTTTGGAAATGCCCCTTCTAGGACACAGAGGGCATCGCAAAGGTGTCACTGTTCAAGCATCTAGCAGGGTTGTACCTATGGCTATTATTTTGTAGTTTGTGGCTGCACAGACAGACTCAGTAAAACAAAGTAGAATGAGTAATGGCTTTTATATTGCGGAGCCTGTCTACACTGTTGAGGATGAGACCCGATATTTCCCCAAAGCATATTAATACCCAAGTGATGACAGATAACACTTACATTTCCTAGTTCCTCCTGCATCCTACACATATGTGATTCACTGTCCAGCTACACCCTGTCCTTTGGCATTGCTTATGTTTATTCCATAACCCTAATCTCTACTTCTGATACTTTGTATCTCTTTCTTGGAAGCCCCTGCTCTTCTGCCAGATCTAAAGTTTCAGTCTTTTGCTTCTCCTCTTTGCCCAGATCTGGTTGACTTTCTCTTGGATTCCCTTGATATCCATCATACAGTACCCTAGACTTACCTGCCATCTTGTCCTTCAGCCACAAGTACCTCCAAAACTTCACTGCTGCTCTACTAGATGCACCTTTCACCCTCAGCATTCTGAGCACTGCGGCAAGGAAGCAATGTAACCATGCAGACTCCTTAGTGTTTCTCTGATGACCTGTTTCCCTCTAGACCACTCCCTCCAGCTTCCTATGTATGACTGTTTTCTTGCTTTGATACAGGGATCTTCAGAACCTCTGTGAGGCATTAGACATGGGACAGACTGTACCTCATGCATGAAATAACCCACTTACTAAAGTGGATGGTTAGTTATCTGAAGAGAGGCTCTGCTCTGAAAGTTTAACTTCTCCCCTTGAACATTCCCTTCTTATCATGTGATCATTTGTACTGTCTCGAGTCTCTGACGAATCCCTTCACCACACAGATAGAGCTCAGTAGATAAAGGCATACAGCTTTGAACTTCAATAATTTTTACTTTATAGATTACAGTGGTGCCCAGTTCATGAATTTAAGTCTCTCTATGATTCTGTTTGCAAACCAAGCTGAATGAGAACGAGATCAAATTTCCTCTTAAAGTCAACATGAACCTACACATTGAATTTGATTTGATTGTCATCCAGTTTGGTTTATGACCAGAACTGTGGAAAGAACCCTGTTTGTGAACTTGAGCGACCAATGTAGTTAGTCTTAAGTGTTCTATTGGAGCAATAGAGAATGGACTACAATAATTGTCAAGGAATGACCTTGGCCAAATTCACAAAGGAAATAATCAAGTGCAACTTTCTTGAAATTTTGTCCCTGTCTACCACATGTGCACTCTGAATTCTTACCTACCCTGCCTCTCTCCTCCTACCTCAGACACACAAAGGCCCACATTTGGCTTAAAGATGAGCCTCACCCCACGTGAACATCACTCCATTAAAGAGCCCATATGTTCTCTTGTATTTTTAAAATCACACTTTGGTCATATTCTTTTTTAAAAACACACACATTCTTGCTCAATTCTGTCTCATCTTTATAAAAATCTAACTACCCATTCCCTGTAACCAAGGTATCTTTTTTCTCCCTTCATAGTCTACTGAATGAAAGAGCATTCTCCCTTGTTAATTTCCACTACCTTTTTTCTGGACATCTTTCATTCTCTGGTAGTTTCACATTTTTATATGTCTCTTTATTAATATTCTTTTTACTACTATAACAATGCTTAATGCCTAAGCCTAGGGTTTATCCAAGTTTTCATTTCTCTGTGGCACTGACATTAACAACTACTTTATCTCTTAAAACTATGGCATTCAGGACATTATGTGAAATAAATTGTTTATTCACATAATTACTGAATGAATATCCATGTCCCCAGTGTTATTTAGCTTTCCCATCACTGGGTAAAACTACTCAGCAGCCACAACACAAAGGAAGAGAGATTTAATTTGCCTCATACTTTCAAAGAGTTCAGTCCATGATAGGCTGGCTCCAAGGCAGGGACAACATGGTAGTCAGGTGGAGTGGAGCAAAGGTTCTCACTTTATGGTGGCTCAGAAGCAGAGTAAGGGAATAGTTCCTGAGAGGAATGGATCAGAGAACAGATATAGTGCTCTAGGTCACATCCCTATGACCACTCAGCAGACCTGGAAGTGTGCTCTAGTAATCCCCTAGGACACTTTCAGTGTAATCAAGTTGACAATCCAATTTGATTGTCATATAGCCCAATTGCAGTATAAACTCAACAGAGTGAGAAATCACATATTTCTGCTAAATGTTATAATTTATTTACCTACATACTAAGTGTTCTATTAATGTTTACTTCCCCCTTCTAACTACTGAGTAAGTTTCTAATTTGACCCTTCCCAGTAGTACTATCTACAATGTCATGCTTGGAAAATAATTTGCTAATTTGTCTTTCTGGCTCCAAACTTGCCATCATTTATCTGCTTTATATAACCAAACTATAACTGTAAAGCCCCATTCCTACAAGTGCTGAGATGTTTCTGAGTACTTTTGCAGCAAACACAAGAGGGTTCCTGGCATTTAGATTCACTGTGTTTGGACCTTCTCTTTGCCCACTTTTGAGCAGGGTAAAATTCTGCCATGTAGAATTTAAGAGGGTCCTAACTCTAGCACTCCAGGACACGTTCCTTCTTGGAACCTCCTCTCTGCATTCTATATCACTGGCAGAAGTCTGATACCTAGATGGCTTCCTCAGACATCCATGAGGCTTTGATGTGCTTCTTCTAACTACCAGTTGGTCTGAGCTTAATGAACAAAGCAGTGTTGTAATATCAATCTATTACAATCTTCTGTGTCTAAAAGTTCTGAAGAATCAAGAAGTTCAAAGCATCCCAAAATTAGCATCCATGGTTTCGGTTTTCCTGGATTTTGAAACACTGAGGATTCTGAGAGTAATGCTACAGGTGGTCCTATATTTTACATAATACAAAACACTGTAAGGGTCACATTTATAAGGGGCCAGATTCACTGGAAGGTTGTGAGTCATGAAAGAAACAGCACCAGGGATACTCTCCACCTCCTGTGCACTGGTCCAGAGCACAGAATTTTTGGGTGCAGGAACCTGATGGCTTATTGTCCAACAGAATTTGTGTACTGTGGCTTACATGCATACTGGGCACCTGGAAACATGGAGGCTGTTGAACAGACTCCTTCCTTCAGTACTCTACCAGCTCTTTTGGATGTGTCCATATGTTGTCATTCTTGTTATTATCAGATGATGAAATGGAAATGAAGAATATCAAGTGATCTGGATAAGAGCACTCTGCTACTACACAGTGGACCTAGAATTCCAAGCCAGGCATTCTGGTTCCAAGACCCTGTGTCCTAACCTTCCTTGATTTATGGGCTGCAGTTATTCTGGCACCAACATTAACCCCACATCCTCCGACACTTTGTTAGCAACTGCACATCCCTTTCTGAAGATAGAGCCTAGCCTTCCCCTAAGAGGCAGCTGAGTGGATGTCTGCCCATTGAGTTCTGCGGCAGCCTGCTGAGGATTGGGGGCCATGCATGCATGCATTGGGGGCCCCTCCCTCACCTCTGTGTGCTCAGCTCTGCAGTGTGTGCCCTGTGCTATCTAGACATGTTCTCCAAGTAGGATAAAGCCCCAGCACTGGCAGAGATTGTCTTTCCTACAGCTGTTTCCTTTTGCTCCATTTTCGTGTCCTCAGCTTCTGGGGGAAATCCAAATGAAAGAGTGTTTTGGCCCCAGCATGGACTTGCAGTGTCCTAAAGAAAGCAGCCATGAGAATGACAGGACTCTGAGGCTGTGTGGGTGGCTGGCTTCTCTGTTCAGGAGCCCACCACTGTCATCTTCTGTTTCTCTACATTATCTGCTTTCCTCCTTTTTGCAAAGCAGATGTCTGCTCTCCTCACAGGGCCTTGTCACCTTGCTGTGAGCACATGTGCAGTAAGTCACAGTACCTCACTCCATTGCCCATGGAAGGATAAAAATTCTCACCTCTTGTCCCCTGCATTAAGTTATCTGGACCCTGGTTATTGCTACAAAAATAACTATAGGTGAAAAAGGCAAGTGAGCTCACTGTTCTGTGCTGCTAGCTTGAAAGCCTGGCCTCTACCTTTCCAAGAAAGGCTCACTCCATCTTCACGGTGGAACCTGCCCAAGGCCCACCAGCAGTATATTCATTGAGTGTCCTCTGTGGCTGTCACTCCGAAATGGACATTTGGTCAACCTTGTCATTTTGAGGGAACAGTCACCAAGGTTCCCTCCTTCACTCTGAGTTCTGGACACCTGCTGGAGTTTCACAGAGTTCTCATGATCCAAGCAATGGCCTGCTGCAAATTCATGATGAGCTCCCAGGGAAAGTAATGCCAAGCCATAAAAGGGCAAAAGCAACAGGTAAAAATATGCTCTGCTTAACTTTAATTTTTTAAAAAAAACTCTTTTGATCAGAAGTTTGAGAAGAGTTCAAAATGTTTGTAATTAAGAAGGTGGAAGAAAATACCAAAAACAATAAACAAAAACAATGGAAAACAATGCACAGCATTTCTTCTTCAAGATTCACAAGGCACCTTCTCAATAATAATCAGCTGGTAGCTACTGTATGTGTAGAAGTCCTATGCACAGAACCCAGTGGATACTGGCATGGACTGATAAGTATCTGCTTCTTTCTCCTTGAATTCCTATGTTGAACTATTGTCAGTGCCTTCAAGATCACTGTTTGGGGAATATATTTTTTACTATTTTTTGTTACTACTATTACAGCAGATGGTAAAGGTGAGGGCTTAATTTCATATGGTTAGGCCTATAGGGACACACCAAGAAGGCAGCAATGGACACACCAAGAAGGCAGTTATGTAAGGCAAAGAGAGAAATTACAGAACAGACAGTCCTGCTTGACCTCAGACTTAGCCTCAGAAATACCAGGAAAAAATTTTACTGTGTCTGTAGTATTTTGTTCAGGTAGTTGTTCA
The DNA here is from genome assembly GCA_004026965.1 of Petromus typicus. NCBI lineage: Eukaryota > Metazoa > Chordata > Mammalia > Rodentia > Petromuridae > Petromus > Petromus typicus. Next base: position 11,921 of record PVIR01023783.1, read on the forward strand.
GGCAGATGAATACAAATATTCCACCGTGTATTCAGGCACCTGGACCGAAAACACAGCTGTCTCATTCAGCCCACTATTTGGTCTTCAGAACATCACTGTCTCTCTGAAGGGTAGTTTCCCTCCTCTGATGACTGAGTAATGAAATCATTCTCCAGAGCCTGTTAAGATGAAACATTTACAGAATGGGCATGAAGGGACCCTGCACGCTGGTCCCAGAGAAGAAGTTCTTAAGACATACTTGGTGATTTATTCATGGGAATGAAAGGAGGAGACGGGATCCAAATTTTTATGGTTTATCTGCCAAGTAAGCCATAAACATTTATCAGGGCCAATGAAAGCACACGAAGGACTCTAAATGGGAATGTGGTAACCAGGAGATCTTGAGAGAGTACAGGTGCAGAGAACGGTACTGCAGGTGACCAGGGCGAGTATGAGGAAGATCTCCTATGACTGAACCTAGTGTGAAACTATCTGGTGAGTTAAACAGAGAGGATAGAAATGGATGGAGCCAGTCTAGCAGTTCTGCCTGGAAGTGTGTGGCAGAGGCAGTTACATAGATCAGAGAGGGCCTGTGTGTTGCTGTGGTGGTGAAGGCATGCTCCTGAAGGTTAGTGGGCTGCTAGGGTGCTTCTCTTTGGCTTTGGGAAACTGTGCCTTTGAACCAGTTATGAAGTTGGATTCCATTATTTGGGGCCTCTTTTATCTGTGAGATTCCTGAGTGTGGCGGCTAGCCAATGAGTGAGAGCCGGGGTGGGGGGATTGTTGCACAATCAACAAGTGAAGACTGTTTCGATGTTACATGGTAAATGAGAGCTATGGCTTGTACATGGTCTGTTCACAGTGGTTCCTGTCCTGGAGGATTAGTCCTGATACAGCAGTACTGAGTGCATCTCAAATAAGATAAGAAGGTGGGAAATGTTTGGAAATTCTAGATGCTAAGAGGTGGGGCCTAGTATAAGCAGATTAGGTCACTGGCCTGGGTCAGGTCTCCTGGCACTGGGTGAGGCCTATGAACATGGACTTGGACCAGGGATTTAGCTCAGTTGGACCATGCCTGCCTTGTAAGTACAAGGTCCTGAGTTTGATTCCTGGTACAAAAGAAAAAAGAAAGTGGTTGTTGTATAGCAAGTTTGACTTCCTCTGCTTGTTTTTTTGCTTCTGTACTTTTACACACGTGTTCTTTTTGCAGCATTCACTCAGACACAAAGGAAGCCTCCCAGTACCAGGATGGAAAGCCAAATAACCCTCTTCTTTTTCGACATCATATAGAACTAAGTACTGTGTTATAACAACAGAAAAAACACTAAGAAAAGATGATGAAACACACTCTAAGGTAATTGAACCCACAGTACACTGGAGCCATGTCAAGGACACTAACTGAGACCACAATAGAAAAATAAACTTGATTTTTGTCTCTGACTCTGCTCTTACTACTCACATTACCTGCGAGACACGGGCTCAGGCATTCACATATTAGTGGGAATAATGTAGTGTACGTGTTTTGCCCTCTAGATCCACTCAGGAGTAATGTGATGGTGCATAGTTCCAGTGATGTCATAGACCTAACATTCTGGTGCCCATTATTGGAGAAAATATTGGGTGTGCAGAGATTGAGGGGGGCACAAAACAAGAGCAGAGCTTGGGGTTCCAAGGAGCTTCCTTGCTAAGCCCCCCAGGACAAGGTGTTACTGTGCACTGAGCAGGATTTTTCATTCCTTTTTTGTTAGAGAAGGTGACAGTTCATCTTGTTGCTATGCCATTTCTCAATGTCAGCCACCAGATAAATGTGTGGAAAATGTTTTAAAGATCTCCATGCTGAATAAATATAAAATATCCTTTATAATGAGAATTAAGAGAGCTTAGTGATCGAGGAAAGGTAAAGAGGTAAGGCTGGACTTTTGATTTCATTGTGGAAGAATGGATATAGGGCCAGGGATTTAGCTCATGGGGATTCCCTCCCCATAATGCTAGGAGATAGAATCCAGGACTTGTGCACTCTGGAAAAATGTTCTACCACTACACCATGTTGTATCCTCAGCTCCTGAAATTAATCCTGAAGGCTAAGGAACTGATACTTTCTTGTATGGGAAGCATGATGGTATGTCAACACTGAGCTGGCCTATGAACATGTAGTGAGATGACCAAAGCAATGAGCTTGGGAAGCAAGACTTAGCCAGGAAAGAGGAATGATGCATACAGAAGTGAGTTTTGGGGCAAGACTAGCGTCTTGCAAAACAAATGCACAGAGCCTCCCATATCATGTCTAAAAATAGTGTTGGAGCACCAACGCTTTCTATCTCCTGTCAGGCTTGACAGGCAGGCTTCTGGGTGTTGTTTTATAGTTAATTACTTCAAAGCCATGGAATAAAGTCAGAGTGACCAATTCATAGATTGCACCATCACTCTAATGTTTGGCATAGTGAAGAAATGGGTAAGAACTTGCCTTCCACTTATTTGGTTCCATTTGGAGTAGAAAGAAAGAAGCCATTGATAGAGCCTTGGGAAAACCCACACACAGTGGGCAGGAGAAAAAATAGTAGAGGGCTGATGAATAAAACATTGCAGATAGACATCCATAGCTTAGACAAATATACATGCAAGGATGTCTGGTTTTTGCCCTGTGTTAAGCCAGAAGGGTGGGGATGTTCAGTCTCTTCCAGAAAAGACTGATTTAGAAAAGAAAATCATGTGTGACAGAAGCTTTGAAGGAGAAGTAGGGTTCCCCAGAAGTCCTTGCGGGGTGTAGATCCTGTAATGTTGTTTTGGAGCCATTTCTAAGATTTAATATTTGACTCTAATCATTTCCTTGATTTAGCAAATCAAAGATTTTTTTCCCCTCAAGGGCAAAATACCTTCATTTTATTTTCTTCTCCATAATTAACTAATTTCTTAATTAGTAATGTTCAACTTATCCAATCTGAAGTGACACATTTTATTTCTTTTTATAAAAGCTTGCACATACACACACCCAGCCCCCGCCTGGTGGCGGAGTGCCTGCTCTTTTATGTTACCCGGCCCTCTTCCACTCCCCACTTTTCTCTTCCTTGCTGGGTGAGAGAGATTAAGCACCTCGAGCAGTTTTTCCTCACAATGGGGGCATCCAGCTGTGTCACCGCACACTGTCTGACTTCCTGTGGATATCATTAACATAAAGGGATTTCTCTTCCAAGGAGCTGCTGCTGCACCATGGCATTGTGCCCAGTGGACAAACCTGCTTTCTGGTCGCTCTCATCTGGCAGGCCACAGAAGGGATCATTGCTGCTGCAGAGGCCTCCCTGAGTGGACCTGGGCTGTGGCCCTCTGCAGCTGAGGGTCAGGCTGAGCCCTGGGCTGTGGGGTGCACAGCTCCTTCCACACCGCTGTCTATTTCTACAGGCTCTTTCTCTCTGCTTGACTAAACCCAGCGTCAGATGTCACTCCCCACATGGCAGCCAGCTGTAGACTACAGAAGGTGGTAGAAGTCCAAGTAGGCTGGTCTGGCATGAACTGAACCCTGCAGTTAAGCCCTGTGACTCTTCTTTCCTTCCCAAACCTGTCTCATCTACCACCAAGGCAGCAGTGACAGCTACCTCATCCACCAACATCTCTGTCAAACAGTGAGAGCTTTCTGCATATAGAAACTGTTCGGTTTCACCCCCTAAAGCCCATTGTAAGGAGAAAACACTGATTTCAGTTCATGTAGCCACAAGTAGCCTCCAGGACTCCCCAGCTTAGCCTACCCTACCCAAAGCTGCTCAGACACTTCCATAAGCCTACAGTTGGGCATAGCCCTCACCGGACCCATCTGATAACAAAGTGTTGGTCACTAGAGCAGACCCGCACATGGGCTTTCTGGAAGAGTGCTGGGTGTGAAAGCACCAAGCACAATACCCCACAGTGTGGCGACACAGGGTCTGATTTTTTCAAAACCCTGGTTGTTGAAATATGTGAAGCAGAGCTCGAGCTCTCAGGAGTTGTGACAGGCTGTATTTTCAAGGCCTATGTGTGAGTGGGTCAACATAAAGCAAGGAGTGGATCCAGGTTCCCAAGGAGGGCACTGTCAGGGCCTGTGTCCGGGAAGCTTCTCCCCTGCACATGTGCAAGTCTGACCTTCATTTCACTCTAATGGAGACAAGGGCTGCTTTGCTCTTTCCCTTGCTCTATCTTGGGTCCTATCGCTGACCACTGTCTCCTCACAGCTATTTCCTTAAGGCCAGGGGAAGCAGAGAATGTTCCAGAGCCTCAGAGAGGTGCAATTAGTGTTAAAGTAATGAACAATGATGCCTGCCCAAGACAGGGACTTTGAAACCTCCAGATGAAAGGTTCACAGAAATACAGTGGGCTATTATTAGCACTTATGTATTGCATTTCATCTTCAAAGCACTTTGTAAATATTAACTAATGAAGACAGAAATCTGTCTCTTCTACTCCTGAAGGCCCAGGATGGGGAGGCTTTGGTGACAGTCTGGACTTTGATAGAAATGTTCCCAGGTGATGTAATGTGGGAAAGAGCTCACTTCCAGGGGCTTCCTTCAGTGTCCTTAGTGTGGCTCTTCCTTCCCAAGCACAGGGGACAAGCCAGCACTGCCCCAGGGATGGATAGGAAGCAGAACCGAAGTTAGATTGGCACTGTCCAATAGAAAGGGAATGAGAGGCTCATTTCAAAAAGTAAAGTTGGCTTAAACTTTATTTAACATGAGCTATTAAAGATACAGTTTTAACAAGTCATCAATATCAATTTACTGGTGTCATTTCATGGTTAGTTGCTATATTTTTGACATAAGCACATATCTTTATTTATTTTTTTTTAAGGTTTTTTTGAGACAGGGTCTCACTTTGTGGTTCAGGCTGGCCCCGAGCTCAGCCTCAAACTCACATCACAGCAATCCTCTTGCCTCTGCCTCCCGAGTGCTGGGATTACAGGCTTGAGCCACTCTTCCCGGCACTGTGGTGTGTGGTACTGGTTGCTGTTGGGCATGAATCTCCACACCCACTAGGGTATGCGGTTACCGGGGATCAAAGCCGGGTCCTTGCACTTGCAAGACAGGTGCCGGAACCACTGAGCTAACTCCCCGGCCCCATAAACACATATCTTTCACATGGAGCTCCTCTCCTCCATCGGGGCCACCCACGCTCACATGCCCCAAGCTGCCTGTGGTAGAGCTGTGGAAAGAACGCTGAGTGTCCACACTACCTTTGAAAAAGAAAGACCAGAACCTGATCTTGTCATCTGTGCTTCAGCCTCATAACCAGGACTGTTCATTGCCAAGAGTATGGTATATAGGCTGATGGACATAAAATCTAGCCCCAATTCACCACCTATGTGACACTCTACATATTACTTCAGTTTCCCTGCCTTTCACACAAGAATGGTGTTAGCTTCAACACTTCAGTTTTCACGAGGATTAAATAAGATCACTTTTGCAAACCACTTAGTCTAATGCCTTGCATGTGGTAATAGTGCACAAGCATGGTTATTACCATGGGACTAGGATAAGGTTGTACATCGAGGCTCTGGCCCCATCCTGTCCCACATGGGCACCAGTGCTACCCTCTTCTGCCTCTGTGCCAGGTTGAGTTGGTAGTGCGTGGGTAGGTGAATTCCCACAGCTTCACTCTGTGTGTAATCTGTGCTCTGTGTATCTCTGTGTGGATCTCTGCTCACAGCTGTGCACGGCCAGGAAAAGGAGGCCTCACTGGTGTAATGGTTTCAAGCTGGAAGTAAAGCAGGCCTAGGACCTACCTAAAGATTGTCTCCACAAAAGCTTTGTTGCTTTCAAATAATTACTTTCTATTGTCTATTTTTTTAAAATTTAAGAATACAGATGGTATTGTATTCTCATTTTCAACAACCAGGGTTTTGAAGAAAACAGACCCTATAGCTCCTGTGTCACCACACTGTGAGATGAGGCACTTTGTTTTCACACCCAGCCTACCTCTAACCCAATAGCCTGCCCAGTTCAAATGATGCAGGCTCCCAACTGTGTCAGGCTGGCCATGTCCTCTGCCTTTGTTCACCTGCTCCCAACCTACCTACAGTGATGCTCCTTGCCTAATTCATGGCTGTGTTAGCCTCATCCTGGCATCATCCTTTCCCAGCATAGCCATCGGCACACACCGATGTCTCAGAGATGTGCACAGATCTAGGCTTCTCCACAAAGTGACCCAGTGGCAGGAGAATGCAAGCTTTGCTGTGGGGCTAACATGTGCCATCCCCTGCTCCTTAGTGTGACCTGTGGGTGCTGTAACCTTCTCATCCACAGCTGGACACTACAGATAGTAGTAGCACCCACAGTTTGTGCATTTTGATCATCTTTCAAATAAGAAGTAGTCATGGAAATGGAAGCTGGCCTGTGCTCCAAAGCTTCGCTTCTGGAGGCATTTTTAGATGGACCACACAGCATCCTTAAGACTTCCCCATGAAAGGAAGGACATCTTCCATCCCATTCAGCACATCTCATGTGGAAGTCGCTCTCAGTGTGGATCCAGAGCATCTCCCACAGGCCCATATGTTAAATACTCGGTCCCAGGGGTTCTCTGAGGAGGCTGTGGAACACTTCAGAGCTGGGAAGGTCTTAAGGGGTGGTGGACTTTGTTGTCTTTCCTCTCATTGCGTCAGGCCACGAGGAGCATGGGTCTCTTCTACCACACACTCCCAGCATGGTGAGTCCATCAGTTATGGACTGAGACTTCCAAAACTGAGTCAAAATGAACTTTTCCTCTTTACAAGTTGATTAACTCAGATACTTGTTACAGTGACAGAAAGCAACCAGCACAGGTGCCTCCTCTGCCTTCAATTCTCCCAGCTCAGTGAAGGCTCCGGCAGTAAGCCCCTCCCTGTCCATGCTGTGGCTAAACCCAGATCTGCTCCTGCCCCACCTCCCATTTCACTGGTCTTTACACTGATCACCTGGACATGACCGGACAGTCCGGGTCCTGAATGGGAAAGAAGCCCTGATGGGTGTCTGTATTTGCTAGGAATGCAAGGGGTCATTGTGCAGAGGCTGACAAACCAGGATTCAGTTTCTTAATAACCTGGTTGCTAACTGTTTTTATAAGCAGTTACATACGTAACTGACATGTTCTGGCCTTCACTGGCTCCTTTATGCAGATTGGATAGTGGTCCTGGCTCACCACCCCTCCTTTCACCTTGCATTTCACTGGGACATGTTTGCTTCCTTCCCAGTTGCCTTGTTCTTGCCCTCTTCCTGCCCTGCTGTCTCTTGCCCTCTGTTGTCATTCCTCCCCTGCCTTGTGTCTTTTCTGTCACCTCAGTAATCACCTGCCTCTTGGGAGAAGGGGTGGTGTCAGTAGAAAGTCATTTTCTAGAGAGCTCTGAATGTCTGATGGCCTGACTCATGTTGGTCCCTTACCTGGCTCTGGGAATTACCTTTGGTGAACGCTTGGAAAGAAACACAAAAGCACTAAGTACCACTGACCAGTTGTGTAGAACTATGTGCGGGAAAGACAGTGTGGTTCAGTGGGGCAGGAGATTCTCTGTGACCCCTGAGGTGGCTAGAGCTGCTGAGCCCCCGAAGCATGAAATTTGATTACTCTTATCTTGGCGCACAGCCTCAACAGTGCTGTTGGTCGTCCAAGCACCCAGCAACCTCTACAAATGTCTGTAGCGTGGTCACACAGTGTTACAGTGAAATGCGTCTCCTCCCTGGAGCTGGACCTCTGAGATGGCAGGAGGCCATCTGCGCCATGGAAATCGGCTTGGCCAGAGCTACCTCTGGCCTCTGATCTCTCACCATTTCTAAGTTTTTATCAAATGACTGAATGCTTCTTTGCCACTTCTAAGATTTTTGTCAATTTCCCTGCCAGATCAGTGGTAGCATTTAAAAATGGCTTGGCATGACCCCAAGATGATGACTGAGTGGTTTGGAGAATGAAACTAGCAAAAACAGGCTGAAGAACTAGACTTATGGTAGACCCTTGACCTATGAACTCTATTAGTTCCCAAGCACTGGTTGTCAGGAGAGGGGGTGGTATAAATTGGTTAGAAGTCAGTACAGCAGAGATCTAGATGTTTACCTGGGTACCTGTTATAGATAACAAGAGCAGTTGTGTCTTCAGTAAACCTAATTAACCCAAGTTGTTCATATGTCAGGCTGGTCACAGCTTGAGGACTGCTGTACTTGACTGGGGCAGACAGCTGAGGGGTGATGTAATAACTGTCCACAGCTATGTAGGGAGATAGAAGAGAAGGGAGAGGACCATCTGCAGAGACTGTACCCAGAGGGGAAGTCACGGCAGTGCAGGAGTCATATGCAAAGCTCTGGGCTGCACAATCACCCAGAGGACCTTTATAGAGCCTACACCCTATGTCACAAGCCACAGGAAGATCCTAGGTCCATCTTTTTCACCTTCCTTCTTTCTTGCATTTTAAATTACTTGATTAAAGGCTGGATAGGATAGAAATGGTAAGTTGTCCTCAACTAGTGCAGCCCTTGCTCAAGAAAGAAAAGCTGGGATGGAAATCTCCAAAAAGTTTTTAGGTTTTAGGTTTTTATTTCTGGAGATTTAGTTAGTTTAGAAAAGATGAAAACCAGGAATATGTGTGTGTGTGTGTGTGTGTGTGTGTGTGTGTGTGTGTGTGTGTGTGTAAAACAGAAGTAAAACCAAACTGGACTGTTAAAGATGGAGGCACAGACCATAATATCAGTGTCCGTTGATGTGGACAAAACATCAGCCATCCTAACATTCACACTCACAGCAGCATTCCTATGATCTTCCCTGGTCAGGGAACACCTCTCTTGTGAGCTTTCTTGTTTGTACTAATGCACACAGCAGTTTGGTTCTGCAACCATTTTGTTATCTTACAGCTTCTGGAATGAGTGAGCAGTTGGAGGACTGTGGCTCTTCAGAAGGTGAGCAAGGGTGCTCCAGGTGGGAGACTCGTGGCTCCCTTTTTTCCTACTGTGTAGGTCAGGAAAGACATTTCCTCTCATTCTGTTCAGGCAACTCTGTGAATTCAACTGACAAAAGACAAATTAACAGGAGAAAAGTATATGAATTTTATTCGAGGTTAATATTTTTATGTGACCTAAGGGGATTCAGAGAAAGAAGTGAAAACCTTAAAGAAGCATGTAGACCAAGGATGCCATTTTAGCTGTGAGCAACAAAGGATATCACTACAACAAGACAAAGTCTGGAGAAGTTTCTCAGGGGCAGCATATGATGACTCCTGACTGGGTCAGAAACTGATAGAAAATAAGATTTGTCTGAGTCAGTGAATGTGCAGCTTCATCTCAGCACCAGCTCCCCATCTCTGGTAATGAAAATGTCCTACTCACGGAACAGGGAGGACATTCATTCTCCAAACAGGACATGTATGTGCTACTTTTAAGTAGAAATGGGGTGGGCTCTTCTGATCTGATGTTTTCCAGTTGGCTGAGGTTCACAACAACTGACAGATAGAAGTGGCCAGTTGGGTGTGGTGAGTTCTGACTCAAATCACATCCTTCCTGCTGGGGAACATGTAGCAGCCAAGACTTCCTCTCCTCAGTTTACAGGTTCAACACTTTCTCTGGCCATACTCTCTCTGATGATAGTGCAACATAATTATTGTTTTACAAAGAAGTGCAGCTACCATCTGATATAAACCTGGCATTTGCAGATTAACTACCGGCCATGGCTACTGGCAAGACCAGCTAGAGGAAGACCCAGACACTGGCCTGGTACTTGGTGCTCTGACAATGAAGGTGTTGAGGAGAGTGAAACAGTCTCCCTCCTTCAGCCCCAGGCATTGGAGCAGTACATTCTAACCAACTGCCAGTGCCTCACTCACCAACCTGTCATGCCGGCTTTCTTGTCTGCGTTTCAATGATGCATTTCATTAGGAGATCATTTTATTCACTTGCTGGCACTCTGATCCATTTGGGAAAGGTCTGTTTCCCCCTTTTCTCTTTCACTTGAAGCATTTGTGATATCATGGTTTCTAAAACTATCTAATAGTTAAATAAATAAAGACACCAGAGAAACATCACCCTGCTGCCTCCTCAGCACCAGTCTCTGCGTGCATGGACACAAGCACATGCACTCTGGGATGGAATGGAGGTGACCATGAAGTAAGATTTTTTTTCTTTTTCTTTTTCTTTTCTTTCTTTTTTTTTTTTTTTTTTTTTTTTTTTTTTTTTTTTTTTTTTTTTTTTTTAGGTTTTTTGAGACAGGGTCTCACTTTGTAGTTCAGGCTGGCCCTGAGCTCAGCCTCAAACTCACATCACAGCAATCCTCCTGCCTCTGCCTCCCCAGTGCTGGGATTACAGGTCTTGAGCCTGGCACTGTGGTATGTGGCACTGATTGCTGCTGAGTGTGAGTCTCCATGCCCAGTATTGTATGTGGTAACCAGGGATTGAAGCCGGGCCCTTGCACTTGCGAAATAGGCGGTGGAACCACTGAGCTAAACCTCTGGCCCAAGTGAGATTTTTTTCATTTCACATAGGATCCAGCTCTGGACTCCTCCTTCACAGTCTAATGTTCTCTTCACTATACACCATGTCCTAATGGTTGACATGACTTCTCAGTGTATCACACTTTGCAAATCAATTCCGTGTTCTTTCATGTCACTTACATCTCAGATAAACTGGTGAAGTAGTTCCACCTCAGGGGAAGGTATAGAATCCTGAAGCTCCTGTCATGTCTCTCAGAACCTAGTCAGAAAGCCAGAAATTCACAAGAAAACCTCTGTCTAAATCTTGTGCTTTCTCTACCACACTCTTCAGATTCTCTTCAAAGCAGAGAATTTTCTATTCTTTTTCCTCCTTGAAAATCAAGCGTGGCCCTTCTCTGCCTTGGCAATGTGTTTCCTTGGAGGATTTTGAGGAGCCTGGGGGGCGGGGGTCAAGTCTCCGGACCACTGGGTCACATCTGCTGTGAAAGTGGAAGGCCACAGCCAAGGCCAAGATAGATGGAAGTATAGACTCTAGAGCAAACCTTGGAACCACAGTGAACATGTCTTGCCCCTCTTCCTTTTCCCCTCCTGTAACACATTCCTCATGACAGTGCTGTCTGAAGCCTCTGACATGCTGTTTCCATCATGGCGGCTGACTTCTCCTTTCCTCGGCTACTTTATTCCCTCCCCTTTCTGTTCCCTCCTCCCTTTTGTCTTTTAATGATGACAGCTCATTTTCACCGAAGTCTTGCCTGTATCATTTCTTTTAACCCCCATATGACTGTAACTACAGTCGATGCTCTTGAAACCATTCAGGATTTTAGCGGTCAGGAGGAAAGCTGTCTCGGGGCTTCTTGTGCTCCAGCACATCATTGCCCAGGGGTACCAGCTCTGCTTAACACTTCACTTGATTCCATGAGTGGGGCCCACATAGAAACAAGAGCTGATGTGGGGTTTGACTCAGGGTCCCCAGAGGAGGGCACTTCCCTAAAATTGTATTTGCGTAATTAGACATTTAGACATTTGTCTAGCAGGACACCATCCATTTTCACCATGGAGTCTCAAAACGCCATGCAGTGAGTATTGACAGGTCCAGGCTGCCGGCCCCACCTGTTATTTTAAATCTAAGGTCAAAAAGAGAAAGCAGCTCTGACTGGTGAAGAGATTGGGTCCCAGGTTTTGGAGTCCAGGCTCAACCCTTTCTCCACTCTGCCTACCTGTACTCATCAAGGACAGAGGCACCCTACTTCTCCCATCTCACTGGGAGCTCATCTTTATTCTCCAACATTTCAACCCTGGCTACCCATAGGTGGTTGTTTGTGTTTCTCAGAAATCTCTATTTGGAGAAAAGTTAGGTTGTATTTTGGAGCAAACAAGAGAAGAGCTGATGACCTCACATTACTTTGCACCCTGTCTCCCTCCCTGATTGTGCTGTGTGCACATTGCTGAGAATTTGAAGCAAGGAATCAGAAAACCCTACTGCTAAGTCTGTTTTCAAATGTGTAAAAAGTCTCCAGCACAGTCCTCTCCCTCGGTTATGGGAATGGCAGATCATGGATCTTAAGCTCCTGGAAATAATTCTCCTGGTCCTGATTCACACTGTCCACATATCAAAGACAGGAGGTATGTAAATGCCAGATCTCATGCAGTGCCCTGTAGCATGCAGATGCAATACTTTGCAAAAGTGGACCTATCCTAGAAATGGGGTCAGCCTCCAGGAGATGTCCCACAGACATCTTAGGCTCTGAATGAGTGGTCCGGCTGAGGTTTGGAGACAGCATGCAGACCAGACTGTCTGCTTTGACCATGCCCAGATCTCATGTAGCAAGTTGATTGAGTTAAGGCTTCCACATTCCTCCCAGTGAGAAGTGCTGGATAAGGTGTGCCAAAGTAATGGTCTCACTTATGAAGTGATCTGGCTATGATGGGAGCTTGGAGGAAAGGGCCCTTGGGGAGTCACTTGTTTCAGCTATGGGTCAAAGCCTTGCTTTTGTTGATTAGGTCCATTCAACTTTCAGGCCTATGAGGAAGTCCATGGGGGGTGTTAAGCAACCATGCTGCCAGCCTTCTAGTAATGTGCCATGGTGGCAGGACACAAATGTGATTGCCTTGGGTCAGATCTCAGGAGGGGCCAGCACTTGGTGCTCTTATCTTCCCCACTCTACTCCACCATGCACCTAATCAGTACTCTTGTGGTTAAGCTGAGAAGCTGATTTTTTTAGTTGATCACCCATTTCTAATCTTGGCCAAAAAAAAAAGTCTCCTCCAGGCAGTTGCTTACTTGGTGTCTGGTCATCTTGGTTCCACAATTCTAAGAGGGAAAAAGAACTCAAGGGTGAGGCCAGATCTTGGTAAAATAGAGGCTGTGGGCTACTTAGAGGAAGAAAGGATGATTGCAAGAGAGGTGAAAGGGCTCAAACAGCAGACGACAGCCTGATATCTGACTCTGTTGTAGACTCCAGCCTCCTAGAAAGTTTATCCTTTAGGAAGGTGAGGTAATTTTAGTAAAAACTTATGCTCAGGAAGGAAAGAGGGGCCAGAGTGGGAAAGGGCTGGAGAAGGCAGCGAGACCCAGGTCTCCTCTGGTTGAGAACACTAAGCCTGTCTCACTATCTATTTGGGGTACCACCTCATGAGCCCCAGTGTGCTTCTACATTTCTGTGCAAACCCAGGCAGTTCTTTTCTCACTCAGTAAATATGTCTAAAGCTGTGGCTTTGGCGATATGATGAATAGAAATATAAACAGTATATGTAGGGAAACAATTTAAAACTCCTATGAATTGATCATTCACCCCATTCTGGCTAAAAATCTTAGCACAGCATTTTTATGAAATACCTCATAGAATCAAGGTGTTGCTACAGGGACTCCAGAGAGAACACAGGGTATAATAAATCTTATCAAGGGAGGAAAGATGCTCTCATATACCCCCACAAATATACACACAAGATACCTGATAGGGAACACAGTACAGGCTTGGAGCTGGCTGGGAGGACGTCCTGGAAGAGGTGACAATAGAATGGGTCCCTGGGGCATGTATTCTGCACCTCTGCTTTGGGGTCAGAATTGTCCTTTCATAGGGAAATACAGTTTCATGGCATGGAAACACACTGTCCTGTTCTGGTCATCTGTTAATAACTGATTAAAAAAAGAAGAGGAATTAGGCAGCCCACTGGCTCCCCAGGGTCCTTTGCTGTGCATGCTTCTATGCTGGGCCTCTGTAGGGTAAAGATGGAGACTTTTCCTAGCTTGCAGGCTTTAGATTTTATTTTGCTTTCCTTTTGATCTGAAAGCCTAGGAGGATGGGGACCTGGGCGACTCTGTTTGTAACACTGAAACTTCAGAGCCTGAAGTTCCTGCCACATCTGCCAAGGTGTGGCTGCGGGGGTGGGCTGTCACTGTCATGGACTTCCCTCTCCAGCCTGCTGCTCCTGGCCCCACACAGGTAGGGTTATAGCACGGAGACAGGTTTAAACAGCTCTATGCATGCTTGGCACAATCATTCTTCCCAAACGGCCTCCTAGGCTCATGCTGAGGCCCCGGCAGGATCCAATCTCCTTTCATAAATTCTTGGGAGGCCCTACACTGCCTGCAGAGCAAGCTGCAGTGGGAGCTGCCCCAGCGAAGCCAGGGAGAGACTGAGGGCTCCAAAGGAGGCCAGACACGGCCCTGGTCCTGGAGCCTCACAACAGGCTGGTGACACTGAGCTCCCCTGGCAGCTCTGGTCAGGCTGGCAGGTGCAGCTGAGTGGACCCCGTGGGTGACTCTAAAATGTCCTGTTTCCAGGACAAATCTTAGAAAAGAGTCAGGATCACAAGCAGGAAGGTTTAGGGGGTCTAGTCCTTTAGTGTAAGCACTTGTGTAGCTTAAGCTTCCTGGATTTAAACTGGCAAATCCTGGTTTGCCAACTGTACCCTGAGGCAGTTTCCATCTCTACAGGGTTTTTATATTACCCACTCTCACCTCCCACTGTTGTTGGGAGTGTTTTATAAAACACAGGGCTGTACGAATTCACAGTGTGTAAGGCTGTGTGGCCGCAGGGACAGCAGGATCAGAAGTCAGTGAATGCGGTGGGTCTTCTGGCTTCCAGTCCTCACACAGCCACAGCCCACACCCTCTCAGTTTAGCACTCAGAGCCTACACAGAAACCATGTCTTCAAGGTTTCAACTAAGGCAGATCAAATACACACACACACACACACACACACACACACACACACACACATCTGTGTCTCTACTTAAAAAATAGAGACTTACATTTGTTATTATTCCTTAAATAATATGGTAGAGTGCCAGTTCCACCAGATTGACATTGTACTAGGTGGTCTGAGAAATCTAGAGGTGGCTGGAAGTGGAGGAGGTAGCTAGGTAGAGGAGGTGTTT
>PVIR01023784.1:10030-26765 GCA_004026965.1 Petromus typicus
CGGTAACCACATAACAATACTGGGTGTGGAGACCCACACTCAGCAGCAACCAGTACCACATACCACAGTGCCGGGCGTGGTGGCTCACGCCTGTAATCCCAGCACTCGGGAGGCAGAGGCAGGAGGATTGTGATGTGAGTTGGAGGCTGAGCTCAGGGCCAGCCTGAACCACAAAGCGAGACCCTGTCTCCAAAAACCTTAAAAAAAAAAAAAAAAAAAGTATCTATTTTGTTCAGGGATACATCCTAGGCACCGAGAGGGGTGCCTTAGCACACAATGGATCATCAACAAATGCTTATTGAATTAATGAATTCTGACAGTACACTAACACAATGAATTAAATGCTATTATGACTTCCATATTCCAGAAGACAAAACAGAGATATTAAATACCTGGCTAAGTGTTACATAGCCAGAAACTGGTAAGAGTAGTCAAAACCTATAGCCTGGAACTGGTGGGTCCAAGAACCTAAAGTCTGTGATAAGTGTTGAGACTGGAACATGAATTTGGCCATTCTGCTTGAATGACCTCCATTTTCTCTAGGGAAAAAAAAACCCAGAAAAAGAAAATCAATTTTAAAACCCCAGAAATCTTGGGCAGAGGTTATAATTCAATGGTATAGTACATGTTTAGCATATGCAAGGCCCCAGATTTACACACAGAAGTGGTGAAGGTATAAAA
Source organism: Petromus typicus (assembly GCA_004026965.1). Classification (NCBI taxonomy): domain Eukaryota; kingdom Metazoa; phylum Chordata; class Mammalia; order Rodentia; family Petromuridae; genus Petromus; species Petromus typicus. The sequence continues at coordinate 10,712 of PVIR01023784.1, forward strand.
AACTGAGGTAGAAAATACAAAAATAATGTTCTTTCACAGAACAGTAGAAGGCCTTATTAACAAACTAGTAAGACTTTGAAACAATAGTAATGAACAGAAAGTAGAACATACTTTAGATCGTTGTGGATTCTGATGTGGAAAAGTGCATGGAAGAGCAGCACCTGCCTGGAGTTCTTCCTCTTTTATTTTTTCATTGCCACCACACACACACAGCAAGGCCTCATGTATTTGTCAAGGCTGAATTATTTAATAAGAGTTGAAGATTTTTTTTTACCATCAGGATCCTCAACAGAACATCAGAAAGAAAGCACTTGTGCCCTTGTTAAATCTAATACTCAAGGCTTCACCTTTTTTTACAGAAAGTAGAAAAGGTAAATAAATGGTAGGAGCAGGAGTTCTTCCAATTAGGAACACATCAGGTGATTTCAACACACCGTCAAAATACGGCAGAGTAAGTGCCTTAGCAAAGAAACACAACAGTATGTGGAAAGAGATAAAGTGTTTCTGTAAGTCATCACTTTATCTTGGCTAACAAGGTCAAACTCATGTTAAATACTTAGATGGCACAGACGATAAGGAAGAGATGGCCCAGCACGTCCCAATCCTGAGACAATGATGACATAAGGAGTGAGGAAGGTGGAGGGGCAGGAGGAGAAAAAAAACGAAAAAATAGAGAGTGAGGAAGCTAGTCTGGAAATATAGTCAACTTTTTTTTTTAACTTTGGTAAGTCTTCAGTTATTCTTTTTAAAAAGGATAAAAAGCATTGTTTCATCTCTGCTATCTTAAGATCACACTTACCAGCAGCTGTTCTCAGAAAGTGATGTGGATGACTATACTGGAAGGGAGGACAACCCAACAAACCCAGACCTTTAGGCTTCAAAACATGACCGGTACTGCATGCTTGAAAATATCGAACACAAATCTACAGAGAAAATAAGAAAGTTTATTTATTATTGCAAAAGCTCATTTCTTTAAGTATATGTTGAATTTCAGTTCTTCTAAAGGTAGATCAATCAATATTCCAATATCAATAAAAATTTTCTAAGCCAAAACTGGAATATTTGGCACCCGGAATAATCAAGTTAATGAACACTGGCTATTTTCTGATTTTTCTTTTTTTTCAAGAAATCAAAAGAATCCAAAGTCTAGTGGGGGAAGAAAATGTTTTACTGTTGTTCTGCATAGTAATCATATGCATAAAATCATATTTGTTCTTATGTTTACTACCTGTGCCCAGAATTCCTTGTACATCAGCTTGTAGGTACACTTAAATCATTAGATGTTTTACTTTGATTTTTAAGTTGTCACTGGTTTCTGAGGGCAAAGAAAAATTAAATAGTCATATCTTAAAACAAGGATCACCCTAAGTTTTGCATCTTAGTTTTACTGTGAAGAACTCATTCTACATCAACTAATCTTTATAACTAATCAACTGGCTAAATTTTATTTTTGCTAAGCTTCAAGAACCATGAGGCCTAAAAATAACTAAAATTTCTACTTTACAACTGAGCAGATAGGGAAATAATTCTTTTCCCCTAACACCTTCATTGTGTTTGTTCTTTCTTTCTCCCTCAACTGCTACAATCTTGGTTCTTGGTCAGCAACAAAATCAAACAATTAAATCAATCAATCTTCACTTCCTTCATCAACTAAAAAAAATAAGGATAGTAAATCAACATTTTAATAAAATAATTCATTTTTTAAATCTTTCAAAGAAAACTAAAATTCTAGAATGTTCTACTGAAACTGGACCTGCAAAATCTAATTGTAAAAGTTAGATTTTTTTCTCCCTTTGGAATCAAATGGCTTCCATACTTCCTCAGGCCTAAGGCATAAATGGCTCCCCAGCAAAGAACAAATATGCAGATCTTGGTACAGTACCGAGGAGGTCAAGCACAATTTTATTTCCCAAAGGAGGGAGAGGTCTGGGTCCAGGAAGGGATGGAACTACACTGAGAATGTCTTTTGTTTCATTCCTGGCTGTGGCAGAAAAATAAATTAAAACAATAATGAGAATCATCTTACTCTAGAAAGAATCTCTATCCTTAAGAAATCAAATTACTATAGATGCTAGAAAGGCTGGGCTGGGGAGGGGGGTTTCTTCATACTTGGCGGGAGTGTGAACTGGTATAACCACCATATAAATCCGTATCAGAGATTCCTCAAAAAACTAAAACTCATTATTTCCCTTGTAGGTATCTTCCTGAATAAGTTAGAGACATCATATCATCACACAGTGAAACATGCATACCCATATTTATAGGAGCACAATTCATAATAGTTAAATCTTAGAAGCAGCCTTTATGTCTATCAACAGATGATTCGATAAAGAAAATGTAGTATCTATACACAATGAAGTACTACTCTACCACATGAAGGATAAATGAGTCATTTGTAGGAAAATGAATGCACTTGGAGATCATAATGTTATATGATGTAAATTAGATACACAAGCTTAACTATCAAATAGTTCCTCTTCTATGAGAAACCCAATAAAGTATAAAATAAAAGACAGACAATATGGAAAAAGAGAGGAGTTATTGTAATCTAACATGGCCAATATATCTAAAAGAGTGACTTGATTTAGTATCATTATTTTATAAGCTTTTTGGTCTGTTATTATGTGTTTATGATAATTAACTTTAGAATATTTAAAAATAAATCTGATGCTGGCAAAAAAAAAGAAAGAAAGGCATTATATGTCACCAACTCTCACAATGAATGTAATCATCAGGTATTACAAATGTGTAGTAATAAAAAGTTTTTTTTGTTGTTGGGTTAAAAGGCATTAGAAGAGAGGAAAAATGATGTTCAAGATAGAAGACTTTTTTAGAACTAGACTTAGACTAATAAGGTATAAAGAGTAGTAAGTAAGCATAAAGTTTTAAACGTACAATTTGAAAAGTCATGCTTCTATAGTTGTGTGTTGTCTTAATTACTTTCTCCTTGCTGGGACGAAATCCCCATAACCACAAGTTAAAGGAGGAAAAGTTTACTTAGCACCCAGTTTACAGAGGCTTCAGTCCATATTCTACTGGCTCCAAGGCAGGGGGCGTGGCAGAAGGCGTGGCAGGGGGCGTGGCAGAGGGTGTGGCACGGGAAACAGTCCAGAAGAGGGGAGGTAGGAAGTCTCAAGCAACCAGCCTGCCCTCCATTTTTCTCCCTTCAAATTCCACCCCGACTACAAACCCATTGGTTTGTTCCAACCACTCAGGGCGGGGCATCCCTCTACAGTAAATCCTTTCAGCCACACCCAGAACTGTGCCAATCCAGTCAGCGGACTAATCCTGTTTTCACACCCTTAATCCAGTTACCACACATCCTAGGTCCAGCCACCTCAGAAAAGCCCCTCCTAAGGAGAGTGAAGCGTGTGAGGCTTAATGGAGGAGTGGCTTCTAGATACAAGCTATAACTCCAGTTATGTATTTTATATTTGAGGCAATTCTAAATAATGAATAAGACATCTGTCCCAATTTGTCTGGGGCCAATCTCCTTTCCCAATAAGTGGCTTGATGTAATTACTAAGAATTCAAGTTCTGAAATCAGGAAACAAAAAAGAGGGAAATGAAAACATTAAACAGATTAACATAATAAGGAAATAGATAATAACAGCTGGATAGGTAATTTTTGAGCACTTTCAAAGCCAGATACCGTACTGGAGTCAGAATTTAAAAGCTAAATGTGAGGCAGTATGTAATTTCTGAACTCAAATTATTCATTCTTCTGCAGAAAGAGAAATCCAGTGTGACATGGTTAAGTTACTGAAAAGTGAAATGCCTGATATTGTAGGTAAATGTAAAACATCACATTATAAAGGACATCTGCACCTGAATAGTTTACTTTAGATGCTAAGACTTACTGCTGTTTGCAACTTTTTATACAAGATGAAGGGGACAACTGGTTTTTTTGTCTTTTGAGACAGGTTCTCACTATGTAGTTCAGGCTGGGCTTGAGCTCCTAATGCATCCCGGCCAGCCTCAAACACAGTTATACTTCCACCTTAGCCTTTCAACTACTGCAATTACAGATGTGCCCCATCATGCCTAGAAAAAAACCTGATTTTTCCTGAATCATTCAACAAATATGTATGAGCTCCTACACCTGTGCCAGGCATTTGGGAGTATATATGGGACAAAACAGACATAATTCTTTCTTGTGTGGGAAAACAAAGCCAAGGACAGAGTGAAGTAAAAAGGTGATTAGCACAGTCTACAACGGAATAAAACAGTGTGTCAGGAAATCCAAGGGCAGAGAACTTAGAAACGTATGTTGAAATAAAACCTGAGGGATAAATGGAAGTATCCCAAGAGTGGAGCTGTGTTGCATAGAAGACCATGGGAAGCAAGGCAAGAGTCTTCAGAGCAAAGGAGATATACAAGCAAAGGTCTAGAAGTGAGAAGAATTCACAATGAACTCAAGTTGTTTCCTAGAGCTCTGGCTTAGCCTGGAACCAAATGGGCAAGTAGAAATAAAACCTGAAACCAAGAAGTTTATAATACAAAATAAAGACTGAGCAACTAGAAAAGTTCAGTCATAAATATCCTCAGTTTTAAACATTTCTGTTGAAGGCAGTCTTCAGCAAGAAAGTTACATTATCCAACGTATTACTTACTTTATAAGATCATCCTGGCTCCACAATGGAGAACAGCACAGACCAGAGGCCCCAGTTAGAGGACCAGTATTGTGCGATTGAGGGCAGAGCAGAGAATGGTGATTACTTCTTCAGAGAGACAGAGAGGGAGAGGACGACGAAAAGTGAGAGAGGGAGGAGGGCGAGGGTGGGTAAGGATGAGGGAGAAGGCTTCAACCAAGAGAAAAAAGATTGCGAGTTTCCAGAGCCTGGAGCGTCTGGTGTGTTTCTAAGGCAACCTGGCACACAGGAGACGGCTGAAGTCGAGCTCCTCCAAGCCCACTCGCAATAACACCATATGGCATTAGGCAGTGTAACCCTCTTCTAGCCAGCAAATCTGCTTGGTGCCACCTCTTCTTCTTTCCTGTCTTGATTACTTAGTGAGAAGCTGGCAGAGCCCTTTTGTGATCATCAGGGAAAGATCAAATGAAGCAACAGCGTGCTAACAATGTGCCACTTTATTGATGCCAACTGTCATCCAATTCGGGGACGCTCCATTTATAGACGCTTAATGTCCTATTCATTGGTTAAGTTTTAATTACTCGCAGCTGAAAAACACCTTCTGTACATACAAGTGAGATTTCTTGGACAGTATGGTGCACTGGGTCTGGAACAGGCCTAGACGGAAGTCTGGGGAGCATTAGCCATCAGTACAGATGATAAATAAATCCAAAGTGGATGAGAGAGGACAAGGGAAGAGAAAACACATTAGAGCTCTTAGAAATACCAACATCACACATTGGCTAAGGGCAGGTTTATGTTTTGGGAAATGTATTGCTGGTTGATTTCTTCTGTGCAGACCAAACTAAACGACACTGCCTATTAACTACATACTTGGGCCATGTGCTGCAGCCCGTGGCTCCTGTGCCACAAGCCTTTCCATGCACTGTAGGCAACTGTAACACAGGGTCATTCATGTGTACACACGTGTAAATGCAGAAATGGTATGGTGAAAATACCAGAGTACAGGACTTTTTCAGCTCCATTATACTGTATATGTTATGGTCGTCTGGAACATCCTAACGCAGGATGTGTCTGTTTTTAAAAACTGTAGGGAAAGGGCCGGGGGTTTAGCTTAGTGGTTCCAGCGCCCGTCTTGCAAGCGCAAGGACCCGGGTTGGATTACCCGGTTAACCATATACAATACTGGGTGTGGAGACTCACGCCCAGCAGCAACCAGTATCACAAACTACAGTGCCGGGTGTGGTGGCTCACGCCTGTAATCCCAGCACTCGGGAGGCAGAGGCAGGAGGATTGCTGTGATGTGAGTTGGAGGCTGAGCTCAGGACCAGCCTAAACTACAAAGTGAGACCCTGTCTCAAAAAACCTAAAAAAAAACTGTAGGGAAAGAGGAGATTGGTACAAAGTGGCGGAACATGTTTGGAAGAAGACTGGGAAGAGAGTGTCAGGAAAGTGTACAGAAGGGAAGCTCATGCCTAGTACTGTGTCAGGGGCAGGAGCTCTCTTTTGGGCCCTCTTACCTATCTGTCCTTCATAGACAAGCTCACCAGTGTGTTCCAGGGGCTTCTCTCTGACCCGAGTCCCCGGAGATGTCCATCCTATAGCTCTTGTCACAGCACTTCTCGTGCCCAGCTCCCATTGCTAAATGGTTATTGCTGCCTCTGTCTCCAGAGACCACAAGACTGCAGTCTCTCTGGGTAGGAAGGGATGGAGCCTGATCATCTTACATCTGCATCCCCAGTGTCTAGCACGGTATCGCTACATGGCAGGGGCTTGAAAGGTTGTGTAGGACTTGGAGCTGACACAGGAACATCTAGAGAAACGGGAGAGTGGGAAGCGAAGGCTGGGAGGAAAAAAAAGTGCACGCAGGATGAAACTACTACTAGTTAAAGACAAAAAGAGAGGAAACTGGAGGTGAGATGGGGAGTTGGTGATGAAATGTTCAAATACTACACGGTGCGGCCACAAGAACAGAGTGAAATCCCCCCAAAAGACGTTAACTAGGCATGGTGGCGCGTGCCTGTAACCTCAGCACTGGGAGACTGAGGCAGGAGGACTGTCTCGAGTTCAAGGCCACCTACGTTACATACAATACCGAGTTCAAGGCCAGCCTAGAAGACAGAGGAAAACCCTGTCCAAAAAGAGTAGAGTTCAAACTCTCGGTTCCATCGGGTAGAATCTACAGTGATACTCTACTTGATCGATTTTTTTCTAGACTATAATCCCGAGGTCAGAGCTTGCATTACAAGTACCTGGCCGCACCTCGGATGCTCAGGAAATGCTAAAAGATACACTCTTGTTTCCTCAGCTCTTCGCACCGCGTCTGGCATCTAGAAGGCTCCAAGTGAGAGGACAGCTGGGCCTCAGGGTGCACACAGAGAACCCAGTGCCCGGGTCACGGTCGGAGGAAGCGTGCCCAGGCAGGGGCAGGAGTGGGTCTCCAGACCGGTGTGCTCGCCCTCCACCTCTCCATCACGTGTCCCCAGGCACTGACGCAAGGAAGCAAGACACAACTCCGCTCTTACCGGACTCCGACCACGTCGCTCCTCGCCCATCTCAAACCCACCCCAGCCTGCTTACCAGCCGGCCAGCACTGCCACCCCAGGTCCTCAGGACTCGCACTGTAGCCATCTTCTCCGGAAATGACTACCGCACCAGCTGCTGGACCTCCAGCCAAAGGCGGATCTGGAGGCGGGGCCTGACGCGTCGTCGTGGGGACCAATCCGGAGCGGAGGAGCGAGCCTCCCACCCCGCAGCCAATCAGGGAGCGGGATGCCAGGCACCTGGGCGTGGGCGTGGAACCGCCGGGAGCTAGGGGAGCTGCCCGGGATGGGATAGAGCGGGAAGGGCGCACCGATAAAGGTCACTCACTTGGAGGAAGTTAGGTTGAAGACGTACGGGGTGAGCAGGCAAACATCCTTCCTGGAGTTGTAAACATCGTGATCACAGAAAAATGGAACAGTCATATACTCAGTGACACGGTTCTCTGCACTACCGCTGCGAGGGCGCACTTCCCAACGACCGGCTTTCTTAATTAGCATTCTTGATTTCTCAAATCGGCTTTCCATCTGTTTTTCATGAAAGATGAACAAGATGACTCCACGTCTAACAGAAACATGTTATCGCCATTATCTTTCTTCTTACCAAATGCTTCTTATCAAACGCAGTCGCCCAAAGCAATAAAGGTCATGCGCTTACAACCTCGGTTTCCTTGCTACTCGAAGAAACGTCAAATTTGGGGCAAATGGAAGTGTTAAGGATCAGTGTTTTCTTTAATAAGGAGTCTTCTTCCCATAATCGGCTAGGAAACCAATATACAGAATGATTACTCGGAATTGCGATGAATGGGGAACCATCCCAGTAGGCAATTTGGGATTTTTGTTTTTAATTTCTCCTCATGTACTGATAGATCACATTTTTCTAATGTTCAGTGATCGTCAATACCAACTAGGTCATAATATATTGTATTTTGTAAATATTGCTTTGTCAATATTTTGATGGAAACTAGTGGGTCTGAGTTATAAATAACACTGGTTTATGATTTTTTTCATCCTATGTCATCTCTGCTCATTTTAGCATCAAAGTATCCTAGTTTTATAACATGAGTTGGTGTGCTTATATCTTTTGAATATTACCTGAGTTTATGAGTACAGGATGGATGATCTATTCACAGAAAACTGGGTCTGTCGTATCAGTGACATCCTCTCATCACGGTTCCTACCCCACTCTCCTCTTAATCATTGGCTCATTAGATTTCTTTAATGTTGATAGGGCAAACAGGGCTGTTACCTTTCCCTCTTCCTTTCTTTAATCATACAAATGCTCAATAATCTTATCCACAAGTCTTTTGGGGGATGATTTTTTTTTTCTTTTTTTGAGACAGGGTCTCGCTTTGTAGTTCAGGCTGGTCTTGAACTCAGCCTTGAACTCAGCAATCCTTCTGCCTCTGCCTCCCATTTACAGGAGCGAGCCACCACACCCGGCACTGTGGTATGTGGTTTTGATTGCTGGTGGGTGTGAGTCACATCTGGCATTGTTGTATGTGGTTACCAAGGATCAAACTTGGAACCTTGCACTTGCTAGGCAGGAGCTGGAACCACTGAGCTAAATCCTCAGCCCACAAGTCGATCTGTCTTTCTTTTCTTTAACCAATTTGCTTAAATCAAGATGCAATTAATCACCATCACTTTTTTCTTGCAGTTCCTTTGTTGAAGAAAATAGAGTTGTTTCTTCTGGAGTCAGTTTTGTAAGTTGTATTTTTTCAAGGAAGTTTTCTCTAAGTTTTAAAGATAATTGACAGGAAGTTGTTCAGAGTATCTTTTTTTTTTTTTTTTGAGATAGGGTCTCGCTTTTACAGTTCAGGCTGGCCCTGAGCTCAGCCTCAAACTCATAGCAATCCTCCTGCCTCTGCCTCCCAAGTGCTGGGATTACAGGTGTGAGCCACCATGCCTAGCACTGCTGTATGTGGTTCTGATTGCTAGTGGGTGTGAGTCTCTATGCCCAGTATTGTTGTATGTGGTTACCGGGGATCGAACCTGGGTCCTTGAGTTTGCAAGGCAGGCGCCGGAACCAATGAGCTAAATCCCTTGCCCTGTTCAGAGTATCTTTAAAAATCTGTGGTACCTAGATATGTGCATTCTTTTCTAGCGTTGTTTATTTATATTGTCTTTCTCAATCAGTTTGTCCATTTTACCAATTCTTTTAAAGAATGAACTTTGTTTTGTTCTTTTTTTTTTTGTTTTTGTTTTTTGAGACAGGCTCTTGCTATATGGCCCAGGCTGGCCTCAAACTCACCGCGATCTTCTTGTCTCAGCCTCCTTAATGCTGACATAGTGGGTATATACCACCACACTTGGCTGTTTTGTAATTTTTTAAAGTCTCTTTTATCTTTATTAGCTCCTTCCTACTTTCTTTGGACTTATTTTCTACAACTTCTAATTTTTTCCTTCACTGCTAGAAATTGAGCTTGGGAAACCAAGCTCTTTTGTGGTTACTGGGACAGAGGGTTTTGCTAAGTTGCTATGGCTGGTATTGAACTTGCCATCCTTTGCCTTAGATTCTCAGTTAGCTTAGATTACAGATATGCATCACTGTTCTAGTCCCTTCTTATGTTGCATATTTTACTTATTAACTTGCAGCTTTTCTTTTCTAATAGTAATATTTAATGATAAAAATACCTTTTGAGGGCCACGGATTTAGCTCAGTGGCACCGCAACTGCCTGGAAAGCAAAGTACTGAGTTCAATCTGGGCACCAAAAACAAAACAAAACATCTTTTGAAGTAGCAATTTCATTGGAAGTAGATGGAATAGGGGGAAAGATCAGAGCCAGGAATTCGTAATGAGAGTCAGAAATTTAAAAAGGGCAAGCCAGGCTTGGGCTATTGATGGTAGGGTGCTTGCCTAGAATGTGCAAAGCCCTGGGTTCGATGTCCAGCAGAGAAATGAATACATGATAAAAAGGACGAGCCTTCTTCAGAGGTCTTTTTCACAGGAATCTAAAATGTGAGCTAAGAGTACAGTTTTTATACATTTCAAATGACACTGCCTTACTTCAGTTTTTCATTCTTTCCTGCGGAGACAATTGCATTACTGGCATTTCTTCCTGCAGGCTCTTAGGCTTCTACTCACCACTCTCATACTGCCAAATTACCTCCCTGTTCAGTACCTGACAGCAAGCCCCATAATGGATTAAGTATAGAATCCCTGTGTTTCCAGAACATTCTGTCAGAAAAGCACTGAGATAAAGAAACAGTGATATATGGGCCGGGGAGTTAGCTCAGTGGTTCCGGCGCCTGTCTTGCAAGCGTAAGGACCTGGATTCGATCCCTGGTAACCTCATACCATACTGGGTGTGGAGACTCACGCCCAGCAGCAACTAGTGCCACATACCACAGTGCCAGGCATGGTGGCTCACGCCTGTAATCCCAGCACTCGGGAGGCAGAGGCAGGAGGATTGCTGTGATGTGAGTTGGAGGCTGAGCTCAGGCCAGCCTGAACCACAAAGCAAGACCCTGTCTCAAAAAAAAAAAAAAAAAAAGAAAGAAAGAAACAGTGATATGTACATCAGACTGTCCAGGTTTTTTTTTTTTTTTTCCAGTCTTCTAGTTAACAACCGTGTGTCTGTAACACGAAAACACTTAAATATTTCATCCAGGTGTGAATGAATGTGAATGGTGCAAAGCACAATAAACACTGGCTGGTACTGCTATAGTTTATCATATTGTAATTGCTGCTCAATAAACCCATAGGCGCATATTAGTTATTGTTGATAACATTCTAATTCATTACGTATCATTCTATCATACCTTCCGTACCTTCCACGTATTAACTGCTTTACTGTTCTTTGCACAGCTGGACTTTTCTCACAACAGCACAATCCTGGGTAAAATAGAGATTAAAGCATGAGCCTGCCTCGACGACTGTAAGGTTTGGATAGAAAGGGAAGGACGCTTAGCGCCATCTGCGGGTTTCATGATGCTCAAACCCATATTTCCCACGGGAGGCAAAGCGCCCCGCAGCGGCCACCCACTTCCGGGTCGGGCTGTCAACCTTCCGGCGCCGCCTCTTGACGCGCCAGACGGTGCGCATGCGCATGGGCTGCCCGACTCTGCCAGCCTTGGGGTACATTGCTTCACTGTTGGGGTGCACCGGAGTTCCTTAGTTTTTCCTCTTCCCTTAAGCCCTGCAGCCTGAGTGTGGACAGAGATTTCAGAACTGCGGGGCACGAGCCAACGTCTCTTTCTTTTTGCCCATCAGACAAGGCGTCGTCGCTGCGGGCCAGGGCCAAGGACGACCCCCATGGCGGGGCCGCGGGTGGAGGTGGACGGCGGGATCATGGAAGGGGTGAGCGCGGGGCTGAGACCCAGCGTCCGGGCCGCGCAGTTGGGGCTGAGCGCTCGGAGCGTTTGTAGCGGATGTTCTCACGTCTCTTCTCCCCGCACCCCTCTTTCTTCAGGGCGGCCAGATCCTCAGGGTCTCCACGGCTCTGAGCTGTCTCCTTGGACTCCCTTTACGGGTGCAGAAGATCCGCGCTGGACGTAGCACCCCAGGTTTGAGGTGAGCGGGGCAGCTGGGGAACTGAGAGCAGAGTTGGGAGCCCAGGCCGTGGGCCGTAGTCCCGGAGGGCGCTAGGCCCTGGATCGCGAGTCGGAGCCGTGCAGTGCTGGAGATCGCAGGGCCTGATGATGCGGTCTTGGAAGCGTCAAGGAGGGAATTTAGAAGGTCTGAGTTTTCTCTATTTGCCTACAGTTTTTTTACTTACTAAAAAGATTTCTTAAAATTGTTCTCCCATCTTTGGGAACATTCCGGGTAATCCTTGTGGATAAGATAGGTAAGGACAGAAGTGCCTCTAATGCCAAAAGAAACTCCCCTTTTACGCCAGTGCAGTCAGTGCTGCACATTTTTCAATCACAGAACAGGAGACGATTCTGAGAGGTGTTATACCAGCATCCGTTCAGATCTCTAGGAGAATGTGAATACGACTAGAATTATCAGTTGTGGACAGGGAACGACCGGACCCTTTGCTCTCTGTCAGGGAATGCAGGCATGCAGCTAGACAAGACAGATGCACCCGTTAGAAAAAGACTTAGGTTGAGACCAGAATGTTTTCTTTTTATATATTCTCTCCATATGCCATTTTCGTATATGTGCTGTTCCTTCTTCCAGCTACAGTTTGAAATGGTTAAAAGGCATTATATTGAGAAGTGTGGTCATTAAATCCAACTTATTAAGGCTGTGTTAGCTACTTACCCATTTGTTATCGTTGCTGTAACGATAGCACAGAGTGGGTGGCTTTAAACAACAGTTTTTCACAGTTCTAGACTGAGTCCAAGCTCAGGGTGCTGGCAACTTTGCTTACCTCCGAGGCCCACAAGGGCAACATCTAGTCCAGGCCTTTTCCTTTGACTTGGAGGTGATCTCCCTCGTGGTGCCTTTTATTGAAGTGGTTTCTCAGCTCTAGTGCTGAGGGATTCTCTGTATATCCTACTCCCTTCTCACAGAGTTGTTGGTAAGATTGTGTGGAGGCCCACTCTAATAGTTTCCTTTGAACTTAATTACATCTGTTTCAAAATACAATCACATTCTAAGGTATGGAGGATTAGGTGTTGGACATGAATTTTGGGGAAACTCAATCCAGGTCCTTCCAGGTACCACTGATGGTACAGTGAAATCTAAGCAAGACTGGTCGCTCCTGCTCCTATTTATTCTCTTTTGTAAACGTGTATTTGCAACGGTACATCAGTGTGTATGTTTATAGCCAAAACAACTGGTCTCAGAAGAACTCTAAACAATGCCTTCTAGTAGTTGAGGTGTGTAAAAACCTAAAAGGAAGCTCTGTCATTGGACATATGGCACCAACTCTGGTTAGACCTTGCTGTTTGCTTGCCATTGCAGTTGTGTGAGTGTATCATAAAATGTGGGGATAGAGGCAGTCTGAATGCACACGTTTTGATGCAGTATTATGACCTGAAGGCCTCAACATTTATCTGGACTGGAAATGATTCGTGATTTGTGTGATGGGCAACTGGAGGGAGCAGAGATTGGCTCGACAGAAATAATCTTTACACCAGAGAAGATCAAAGGTGGAGTCCACACAGCAGATACCAAGACAGCAGGGTATGTATCATCTGCATGCCATTGAAGTATGGGTTTTAGAGTTAGATTCAAATCTAGTTTCTACACCTTACTGGGAAAGTTGCTTAACCTTTTTGTTTTTTAGTTTCCTGAATTTAAACATGTAAGTAAGATAACTTTGAGGGTTAAAGATAATGAAATATGAAAGTCTGACTGCCTCATAGCTCAATTGTATTTGTTACTATATCTGACATTTTATGGTGTATATAGTATGAGGCCCTTCCCACTTCTCTCCCTTTGTGGTGCTGAGGATTGAACCCAGAACCCTGTGCTTCTTGTCAAGTGCTCTTCCAATAAAACATATCTCCAGCTCATGTTATTTTGAAAGAGTCTCCCTAAATTGTCTGTGCAGGCCTTGCATTTCTCTTCTTCCTGTCTAAGCCTCTCAAATAGCTAGGAAAATGTAGTGTACCACATGCCCAGGTTGAGGTCTGTTGGTCTTCTTTTATTCTTTTGTTAGTTGAGACAGAGTACTGCTAAGTTGATAAATTGCTAATTTGCCTGAGGCTGGGCTCAAAGTTGCAGTCCTCTTGCCTTAGCCTTCAGAGTGCTGGAATGATAGGCATGGTCCACTGTACCCAGCTCTTACTATTTGAGAATCTGACTTTATTGGTGAGAAAATACATACTTTTATTTTATGAGCTAGGCATAGTGGTGCATGCCTGTAATCCTAGCACTTAGGGTCTGGAGTTGGAGGCCAGCCTGAGCTACATAATGGGACTCTGTCTCCAAAAACTTCCCCCCAAAAAAAGGAAAAGGGCTGAGGATTTGTTCAGGGATTCCAGCACCTGCCTTGTGAACACAAGGTCCTGAGTTCAGTCCCCAGTTTAAAAAAGGAGAGAGAGGGAGGGAGAGTGAGAGAGAAAGAGAAAAGAAATACTTTATATGCTGGATTAGTCAGAAGGTTATGGATAAACAAGGAGTTCAGTTGTAGCGACAAAAGTTTGGCTGTTAGTAACATAGACATTTCCAAGTCTTTTTCGTTTGTTCCTTGGCCCAACTTTTGAGACTAAGGATTGTGTTGCCTACATTTTTCTCATCCAATACCAAACACATTTTAGTCAAATATTTATTGAACAAATGAAATTATCAGAGCGAGAGAGACTTTTCCTGTTCAGTAAATCTGTATCTTTGTCAAAAGAAAGCTAAGCTCTGTGTTTCAGTATGTGGGAGCTAATCATATTCCCTTTCAAACGGTAGTCCACTACTGATTATATTAATCTCTCATGACTTTGAAGAAGGGAGATAACACCCCAGTCTGAGCAAGCGTTTCATCTTATAAAATACTTGGCACTCTGTGATTATTTCTGGGAGTTTCTCAAATTTTTGACTATAAGGGTGAAACTTTTCCATGTGAAATATTTACTTTCAGACTTCGTGAAACATGGTTCTTCCCTCATGTGGATTCTGTGATGGTAAGAACTGTATCTTGACTAGATCCTGGGAGCAGTTCCCCATGCCTGGTCGCAACACAAAAGCAGTTGCATTATTTCTAGGTTGTGACTGTTCTGAATGCAATTTTCATAAACTGCTACTTTGAGAGTCTGAAAACATTTGAAGAATGCTTTACTTTTTTATTTTTAATTTTTTACTTCTTTGTAATATAAAGAAAAGTATCACACCCTCTCAGTGTGTCTTGAATTCACACCTAGATTTGCTTAACTTCTTTTGGTTTGTTTTTATAGAGTTAGGCACCAGGTTGGAGCCATAGGTACAGCAGGCAAATGCTCTGTTACTGGGTGTTGTAATCCCAGCCCGCGTGGCTTCTCAGAAATATTTTCACTATGAAATGTTTTGTTTAAGATTCAGGATTTTACCATTCAAAGACACTAACGTATAATAAATAATACAGCTTTAAAAAAAAAAAAAGATTCTTGAAAAGACAGTGCAGTGAAGCCTGTTCTACCTTCTCCTTAGGAGTGTGTGCCTCTTGATGCAGGTTTCCATGCCCTGTGTTTTGTTTGCTGCTGCTCCGTCGGAACTCCGTTTCAAAGGTGGAACTAATGCTGAAATGGCACCACAGATCGACTATGCTGTGATGGTAAGCACTTTCTCTATGGCAGCATCAGATAATCTCGTATACGGTGTCTCCATTCTCTCGTTACTTAGATCCTGAATATTTTTGTATACACTTCTGTTTATTTCTTCCTGGTGTGTAGATTTGGTGCTGTATATTATTGTTCACAGTGAATTTTTTTTTTTTTTAAGGTTTTTTGAGACAAGGTCTCGCTTTGTGGTTCAGGCTGGCCCAGAGCTCAGCCTCAAACTCACGTCACAGCAATCTTCCTGCCTCTGCTTCCCGAGTGCTGGGATTACAGGCGTGAGCCACCACGCCTGGCACTGTGGTATGTGGTACTGGTTGCTGCTGGGGTGAGTCTCCACACCCAGTATTGTTATGTGGTTACTGGGGATTGAACCCGGGTCCTTGCGCTTGCAAGACAGGCGCGGGAACCACTGAGCTATATCCCCGGCCCCACAGTGAATTTTTAAAATTGGAAGTACAATTATGTAAGTTACATATCAGTTATTACATAAATATATAGAATGTGATATATCCTATAAATATTTATAAATATAACATACTTATAGCTTACAAATACAACAAATATGATTTAGAGGGAAATGAAATTTTTTAAAAGATAAAATTTAATATTGACATGACCAGACAACTGACTTTGAGCGTCCTTAACCTAAAAATCTGAAATATAAAATGTTACTACATCTTGAAACTTTGTGAACACCAATGTGATTCACAAGGAGGCAAGTGCTGGATTGTACTCAAATCACAGGTGTTCTACTGATACTGCGTAAAATTACTTTAAGGCCA